>LPNX010510719.1:636464-666272 GCA_001517045.1 Pseudotsuga menziesii | reverse complement strand
ACAGAGTGAACAGTATATTTGCAGACTGATTACAGACTCGATATGATCACATAAACTTACTTTCAAAGTAGTTTCTGATCCCAGCTGTTCGCTCGAGGCACAGAGGGAGAGCATACGCTACTATGACAGTATTACAGACTCATTACAAGATGAGATCCCTGCTTTTGATCCCAGCTGGTCGCACTAAGCGCAGAGGGAGAGCATACACAGAGCTCGACACTTACATACAGAATGCAAACCTAGAGCCAAGAGGACTACTTGCTCAGACTGACACACTACTTGCAGAGCTCTCTAAGACTCGGGATGTGATCTCCGAATATGATGTATAACAATGAGCCCGAGCGTTTATTTTATAGCTCACCAGCCGGTGTAACCGGTGGAGACTGACTGGCACTAACCGGTCATAAAGAGATCCGGTAGCCAAAACTGACAACTACCAGTCACAAACGAATCCACGGGGTGGAGAGTGGGGACTACCACTTCCATTATCTCGTCCCTTAATTGGCCAGTGGCATTACGGGGACCCGAAGAATCATTATGACAGACTGGACAGACAGACAGCATAAAACAAAGTGGAGCATGGCTGGCCCACGACAGCATCTAATCTACTATTTACACAGCGGAGCTTATCATCCAGCCCGCGGCGGAATCAATGTGGGGCAAACCTGGCCCACTCAGGCTTCATGAGGCCCACCACTGCTCTCAATCGTATGGGTCTCGGCCTTGAAGATACTCCCATATGTCGTCATCCTCTGGGGAGTCGTATCCTTGAGCATCTTGGACTGGAGAGTTTGGAAGCTCGTCATCCGAAGGAAGCGAATATAACCACGGAGAAAAACAGCATTGTACATCTGAACCTTGAAATACTTCTAGCGGTTCACATATAAATTCTCCACGGAAATTTGACTCAACCTTGAAGTCTAATGGTATGTCACGAAAAGTTACCCATGACTCAATGTGGTCTCCTTCCACACTTCTCCTTATCACTTTCTGTTGAACATACACGCGGTGTTCTAGCGGTCTGTATGTTCCTCCTTCGAAATGAAGCTTGAATTTAATCCAGAGTTCCCTCTGATTAGCAACTTGCAGATCAGCGTTCAAGTGAAGGATGAAATTTGCCCTGCGATTTTCCCAGTCAGTTCTAGGGCAGAACTTGTCTAGGAAAACTTCTGTCCATCCCGACCATTTTACATTAGCGGCAAGATTTGCTGGGTCGGCAAAGATGACAACTGTATCATTCTCTCTGCAGCATTGGAGAATGAGATTATAAGAGGTCCATGTGAGTTCACCTCTTCCAAGATCAATATACCAGAGATGGTCATGGTCATCATAATCGGTCCACACCTCTGGGCAGTCTCTGAGCTTACCTGTAGCATCTGCAAAACTGAAAAATGCTTCTTTCTCCCATCGTTCCAGAATAGTTAGCTTTAAGGGAGATGACTGAATATTTTGGATTAACGTCAGTTGCAGAAACCTTTTAGCTTCATCGGCTGAAGCGTATTCTAGAGACTCTATACGAACATTCATGGGCATTGTCCCATCCCAGGGCAGGATAAACAACCCTTCTTTTTGCAGCAGTCTTCATGTGTCTTCGTCTTCTCTGCTGCATCGTCTCCTTTTTTCTCTTCTCTTCTCTTTCTTCTGGCAGGACCTGTGCTGGATTCTCCTGGATCAAACATGTTAAGTGCAGGCTGGAGGTTCTTAAGATCTTCTGCTGACTCCCTGGTCAACATATCAGCAAGACAATTTAGATAGCCAGGTTTATATACAATTTCATAATCAAAAGTTGATAACCATATAAACCATTTTAAGATACGGCTATTATTTTCAGCCATGACAGTTTCATTTTTCAACATTCCAGGCATAATTTTTAAATCAGTCCTGATGATAAACTTTATTGGTTTCAAGAAGAGAATGAAATGTTGCACAGTCTTCTTGATTGCTAATATTTCCTTATGGCTGGAGGGATAATTAAGCTCAACCTTTTTGAATGATCCCGAACCATAGCCACAGATATGTTCTTTCTGATCAATGGCTTCAAGTAAAACTCCTCCCCAAGTATGGGCGGATGCATCGGTCTCAATGATCAGATTTCCTTTACCCGTAGGCAAAGTTAGAGCTGGCAGCTTCATAACTTTTTATTTGATTCTTTTAACAGCTGCAGTCATGTCTTTAGACCATACAGGCAGGTTTTTCCGAAGCCTGCTCTGAAGCAATATAATATCCTTGGCCTGTCCTTGGTAGGATGGTCTAATATAATTAAGTGATCCAAGAAATCTCTGAAGCTGTGTTTTGTCTGAAATAATATCAGGAAATTTCTTGAAGCTTTGGAGAACATGGTTTTGCAATACTACCATGCCCTTATTTATCTTTAATCCGAGAAATTCTATCTCGGTCTTGCCAATCTCCATTTTCGGTTCAGAGAGAACCAATCCATGCTTATAAACTAAATCATAAAAGGTTTGCAGGTGTTTGAGATGTTCCTGCAAGCTATGAGAACAGATCAGGATATCATCAATAAAAACTAATATCCATGGATAATCTCTGAAAATATCTTCCATCCGTTTCTGGAACTCAGATCGAGCATTATTGATGCCGAAAGGGAGAACTTTCCATTGGTACAATCCATTGGGTACCACAAATGCAGTTTTAGACCTATCTTTAGCCTCAATACCAATCTAATTGAAACCAGATTTTAAGTCGAACTTACTAAAGATAGTGTTACCTGTAATGCGCTGCAATAAATTTGATTTATCAGATAAAGGGTACCTGACTTTCTGGAGTACAGCATTTAGTGGCTTGAAGTTAACCACTAACCTTGGTTTACCTCGTTTTTGCTCTGAATGTTTATTCACCACAAAGGCACGACATGCCCATGGACTCTTTGAGGGTTCAATAAGTCCTTTCCCTAATAGTTCTGCAATCTCTTGTTTGCATAATGCTCTTTCAGAGGGCGTCATAACTCTAGCTGATGCCTTCATAGGTTTTATCCTCTAAAGCGGATCATAAGGCAAAGTGACAAAATACTTTTCCCGCTTCCAGAATGCATTAGGACTATCAGAACAACAATCTTTACGAAGCTTCTCAGAAATGTCTTTTAACATCTTTTCACCATGTGTTTCTGAGTAAGCTATTGCCCTTTCCATCTTTGCTAGCCGAGGAACACTAGCATTTTCTGGTTCTGTTATTGCCTGGCATTTGACTTCACTGGTAAAAGATAAAGGAAGAACTATACTTTTCTTGTTGATGTAGCAGGTGAAAGTCATTTCATCATGATCTAATGTATAGGGACTGACTTGATTAAGAAAATCAGATCCCAGCAGACAATCATCTTTTAATTCATTCAGTCGATAAAATGTAAGCTTTCTCTAAGCTTTTCCGAACATGACTGGAACAATTTTGGCTTTCCATTTTATAGGTACAGGGGTACCATGAATAGCAGTTCCACTGCCAAATGTCTTTTCCCAGTAATAGAAGGGAAGTGCAGAACCTTTTTCTAGATTGACCTGACATCCAGAATCAATCTGACAAGAAAGTGTGTAAGGCTTAAACTCTTCTAAATCAAATTGAACTTTTATATACAGTTTTGGACCAGACATTAAGAACAGACTTGGCTGATTATGTACAATCTGTTCTGTCTCTTCAGGTGTTGTATCTACAATTTCAACTTCTCTGTCCATTGCTCCTTTAATGAACTTATTGACTTCTTCTTCTGAAGAATGTTCTTCTTCAGCATCGAGTATTTTTACATGATCTCGGAGCTCACTGACTTCTGTACAGAGCTGCTTTATCTGTTGCTGCTTCTCCTTGATCATAGCTCTCAAAGTTTCTCGAGTTGAGAGTCTATACTGTTGCCTGCTTTCATGCTTATCTAGATAGGTTTTGTATACAGTTGCTGGCTCATGAAAGGAGACTATTTTGGAGGAAGGAGGACTGCTTGGTTTATCAAGCAACTTCTTTTTGCCTTTTAGTTGTTCAAGCAACAACTCTTTTTCTGTTCTTAGCTGTTCTCTTCGCTGATACTGATAAGGCTGTGTTTCAGCAAAAGCTAAGTCAATTGCAGCTAGTTGTTTTTCTAAGTCATAATGCTGCTGCTGGAAGGAAAGCATATACAGAGAGAAGTTAAACTCAGGAGGCTGGAAAGTATGTACAGAGGAAGAAACAGAGGCTTGGGGCGAACTGGGCAGATTACACCCCCCCAAATTTGGAACCTCGGAAGAATCACTATCTGAAGCAGAATCCGACAGATCTGAAGAGGATGCTGAAGAGGGACCAAATTTGTGAAGTGCAGGAAGATCAATAGAATCAGGGGCAGAGGCAGAATCAGAATCAGAATCATCAGGGAGATACACAAATTCACCAGTAGGAGGTTGAGAAGAGGAATTTTAACGCCACCACTGGGGTTGGACAGAGGCACAAAATGCTGCCAGACGCGGCTTTTTTTTCTTCTTAGGGCACTTGTTTGCCCAATGGCCTTTAGCTCCGCAGAGAAAACAAGATTCTTTATCTGCGGGTTTTCTCCTCTTTGTAATATATTTTCTCCTACGAGGAGGCAGTTTAGGATGTTTGTAATATTTCTTCTTACGCTTTCTCCTGTAAGCAGTAGGGGGCTGCTCCGGATAATGATAGCGGGGATCACTGGAGAAGAAATTATTTTTGTTATGTTTACGCCGTCCTTCACAATGGCATTTCTGATTCAAATGTCCTCGATTGTGGGCACCACATCCCCAATCGGGCATCTGCGCTACCTTCTTACAGAACGAAGGTGTGAACATATTCTGAGGTCTCTTGAAATCTTTATCAATGCGCTTGGATAGACAGTGCTCCTGCCATGTCTCTTTGATGTGATAATGGAGTTGCGCAATTGATAAATCCTTATAATTCAAATTTTTGTCCTTCATATATTTCTCTACCGCATCAGGAACATGACCTGGAAAACTTCTTAGATAATGCTTAAGATAAGCAGGGTCATTTGCTTTGCCTGATCTTATAAGCAATTTTTGCATGTAGCAGAAATATTCATCAGCTAAGGACAAATCACAAAGCCTAGCAGACATATAAAGAGATGAAAGATGATCAGCATCGTCTTCATCATCTCCGCCATGAAACTGAGTTGCTAGAGACTTTAACAACTGTTGGTCTGCATCATCGGCATTTAATATATCATCACGAACCCTTTGAGGCAGCCATCGCCACCATTCATTTGCTAGCCCTGTGAGGCCTGTTATTAACAGAGTAGCAATCTATTGTCCCGAAATCTCAGGGTTTTGGGCCTTTTTTGACAGTGTCCAGTGAAATAGCAAATTTAAAGAATCATGTATGGCATCTCTGGACTGACAGTCAATATTGATCACAGGGTGTTCAGGCATCTGGGAGATAATGTTATTGAAGGTATGGGTACTGAAACTTAAAGGAATCCGAGGACGTTGGGTAGGTTCTTGATCTGTCATAGTCTCATCGAATTCAGGTTCTTGCTTTACACCAGAGGAAGATCCTCTGACATGTGTGCTTAGCATACTTAAGTTAACAGATTCTGAGACAGGCTGAATAGTTTCGGCTTGTGCAGAAGGAAGAATAAACTCTGGCTCAGGCTGTGGTTCTGGAGGAACCAAACTTAAGATTTTCTGGATAGTATTCTCGGATAGGCAAGGAGGAAGACTCTTAATAGCAGTTACCCATTTTGTAAGAAT
The DNA here is from genome assembly GCA_001517045.1 of Pseudotsuga menziesii. Lineage (NCBI taxonomy): Eukaryota > Viridiplantae > Streptophyta > Pinopsida > Pinales > Pinaceae > Pseudotsuga > Pseudotsuga menziesii. The sequence goes on along the minus strand of LPNX010510719.1, from coordinate 660,582 downwards.
TCTGAATTCCATTTCGGATCTACCAAAATCAAATTCAGGTCTTTGATCAGATTCATCAGTAGCCATCATCCCAAATGACATACTACGCTCTAGCTTAGCCTTCTCTTTTCTCTTATATCCTTCAGCGGCTAAAGCTAAAATGGCAGGACTAGGTTTTAGAACTTTAGATCCTAGAGTGGATGCTTTCTTTGACAACTCTTCCATCTTACTCAGGCGAGTAGGAATATTCTCAGAAGCATTTGCAATCATTTTCTTCATAGCTGTTGAATCAGCAAGCAAATGCTGAACCAGCTCCAGCTTGGTATTGACTTCGGCAATTTTCTCTTTTTCTTCTTGCATGCTGGCCTTCAGACTCAGAATGTCTCGGGCCATATCATCTAGATTTGCTGCGGTTAATCCTTGCTGCAAGTTTCCCCAATTATTCAATCTGACTTCATCAGATGGTGTTTCACCCACTTCTACCGTTTTCTGCGGCAGATATTCTCTTTTAGATAGACCATCTGGTGTATATTGTCTGAAAGGGATATTGGGTAGATTTCTACCGGGGAAATAAGATTTTCGTCCTTCCCTTTCTACTTCATGAGCTTCATTTTCTCTAGGGAGAGAAAACATACCTAAGTGGGGAGTTTTTCTGTGACGCCGAAGTATTTCTAATGTCTTTCGACATGCTGGGCACTCTTTATGTTGACCTTTGTGTTTTGTATCATGCAGGCCAGTAAATGACTCTGAAGAGTTGGGTACATTTGTTTGTATAGAAGGAGTAGAGGAAAGCTTTTGTTCTACTGCATAAGAAGAGGTAGATGCAGAGCGAGATAATGAAGGATTCACATCCGCAAGGGAGAATCTTGGGAATGGGGTAACGTTAGGCAACCGGAAGGAACTGTTTTGTCTATCAAAGGTAATAGGTTGTTTCTTTAATGCAGCCTTCAAATCTTCACTGTTTCGGAGTTCATCATATTTGCACTCCCATTCTTGTGGATATTTAATACCTGTCCATTTGAACAAAACAGGCTGGGCTTTCTTGGAATTATCCTTTTCCACCACGCTGAGCAGGCGCGGGGTATTACGAACTAGAGACTGGAGTGCAGGTAAAGTATCGTTACCGAAACGAAGAATCACAGCAGCCTTGAGCTGAATTATCCGGGAACCATCCATCATGTCAAACCCTTGGGGAAGGATATAGGCCTTCAGGAGATCATAGATGTGGGGGTCATAGAGACTCACGCTAAACTTTGGATAGATAGTCCCAAATGCAGGACCATCATGCAACGGGGAAGCAAAACCACCAATAATGGCATTAGCAAAATGCAGATGTCTAGTATCTACAGCGACACATAAGGAAGAAACATTGAGGAAAGGTCGTACCAGAGGATTAAGACCTAACCGTATTGCACCTAAATGCACATACTTATAACCTTGCTTACGAGCCCAATCGATCTGAGAACGCTCAAGCAGGTTGATATGAACAGGTTGATCTGCATTAGTGAATGCAATATCAACTGAAGAAACACGAAAATGTTGTGCAGAAACATATTCCCAGAGTTTGAGTTTGTATATTTCTTTCGGAAGAATTATAGGAAGTTTCCATTCATGAGAAGGATTAAATTCATCTATGTGGATAATACTTGTGTCAAGGTCATAGGTACTGCAGTTTGAAAAAGAAGAACGACGTTCGGCTAGACTAACCGTACCATCTTCAGCCTGCTGACAATCTAGACAGGTGTGAGCAACATCATCCATCGTTGGGTCCATCTGAAAAGGAACTATGTCTCACTAGCGGCTTGGTCTATATAAGGACTTACTCAAGCACTCTCTTTTCGGCCTTCACTACCTTCTACCAACAGCCTCTCTTTTAGCTCCTAGGAACACCACCGATCACTCAACAGGTTTCCCTGCCTACTGGATAATGCAATTTGTCTACAATGGTCAACAGAATTAAAGAAGGATGTGCAAGACTAACAGAAACTTACAAGGATTGCTTCTCAAACTGTTTGCAGAAAAACTGGAATGCTAAATCTCAATCTCTGACCATCTGCTGGAAATTCTCATAACAATCAATATCACTCTCTGGATGAAGCATTAACCACAATAAAAATCTCTCAGAATGGGCTGGATGATCTGTAACTAGAACTCTGTAATTATTCCGAATCATAAGCTATCAAGATGGTATCAGAGCCAAGTTAAGCCAAGTCAAGCTAATTATTCCCCTTTCTTTTCAGCAGGATGGTGTACCGGCATAGAGAAGCTCCGAGATAACGGTGCGTTTAAGCCCCCTTCGACACGGTTCGGACCGTCCTTCGAATGCGCGCATCCCATTCTGCCTGCCAAAACACTTATTCAAGTTGCTTTTCCGCTACAAGGCCCTTTAATAGACGCCAACTTGCTAAATGCCAAAAAGACTTTTAGTACCTTTGACGGCGACAACCAGTAATTGTTAATTGTTGTTGGAGTAAAACGGAGAGACTTGAACCCGTGATCTGCGGTGATATGTAAGCAAACTACACCTTCTAATTTTTACACGCAGCCTATCGGATCCAGTTAAATTATCTTAGACGCAATCAATCCGGCGACTGGTCAAGACAATATGACGGCGGTGAATCTTAAACAAGAAACTGTGCTGTTCTCACAAAATGTTCATTCGATACATTTTAGTTCTGTTTTGATCTGAAAACATTTCACACAGTATGAAGACCTTTTCAAATTTCTTTTATCAAATAAAGGATGAAGAAAAACTGGTAGTTGGAAGAAAATCTTGTCCAAAGAGATATCTTTATGAAAAGAAAAAATCTGTAATTTTCTTTGTCATTGATGCTCAGAGAGGTTTCGGAGGTTGCATTCTCTGACGGATCAAACCCAGGGTCCAAAGGAAGGAGAGATCAATCCTCCGAACGGCCATATGCATTAAAAATCGTAAGACAGAAAACTATATCAGTTAAAGAACGGCTAAACCGCTTCAGTTTTATAAATCGTCGTTGCGTGCACGCCTCGACCTGCAGAGTGTCAAACACAGTTCCGTCTCCATCCAGAGAACACAGTCAGCAACATTTCGCAGCCTGATTCAAAGAAATATCTGCGCAGTTCCCAAATCTTCCCACGAGTACTGTATCAAATAGAATTTACCCTGACTTTACATAAAATACAGCGATCGGCCTTAGAATGACACAAATAACAGCGAAATTCTCTTTAAATTTGTGTAAATTTCACCCAGATTTCTACAAAATCAACGATCGGCCAAGAATCCAAAAAAATCCTGGCCATTAGCCAGCATATTGAAGCCTACATTTGAGAAAAGAAAAACAATCGGACAAAATCAGAGAAAACAAATCCTCCTCTTTCCGAGCCATTAAAACCCTAAACATCGAAGAAATAAAGTTTCGAGCACTTACGCATTCAAAAAAAAAGCAATCCACTTTCGGCAAAAGCCGAGACCACCACCATTGCTCTGCTGCCTCGTTGTCAGTATCCAAGGATCCCCTTCATCCTTTCGGCAACCAGGAATCCAAACACATAGACGATCTGGAGCTGAAAAGTCGCCTCCCAGTTAAGCCACCATACAGCCGACGACCAGCACGACGAAGTCATCAAGAAACCCCGAATTGGACACCCAATCACCGACGACCAAATATTTTCGCGAATCACAGCCGGAGTGCGGCCCGACCAAATGGCCAAAGTCTTTCCTTAACTAGCGCTCTACTTGGCTGTAATCCGACGGGATCCATTAATTATCTTCACATATATACGTGCCACGTGTCTCTGTTATGATAATTCATGTTAAATAGAGAAAGCAGGGCTGTAAATTAAATTAAAATATATTTTCCGTCATATGCGCGTGCCCGACTTCTGACCATGATTGGTTGGTGAGCCTGAACCGTGTCGCAAATTCTGTCGCCGTGTCTTCCACGTGTCATTATCATGACCCCAATTTAACATTACTCAACCATAGTTGCCTTGGGCGACAAGTTCACTTGAAAATCTGTGAACACTACTCAACCAAAGTTGAGTTTAGAGTTCTTTAACAAGAAATTCGGAAAGCGACACCTTTTACATGTGAACATGTTTCTTTAAACCAAAGACCAAATCAAGATTGCAATATCTGCGAGGCCCTATTTTTGTGATTGGATCTCACTTCTTTACCTAAATTCAATATTTATTTATTGATTTCACCCCAAATCTAAATATTAAAAATTTCAAAATTTTTCTTTTGAAATTTTATACTAAGTTTACTTTAATAACAAAAGCTCTTCACAACAAATACTAAAAGCCTCATATAGTATAATTTGGAAAAGAAGATAATGTTGCCTAGGAGTGTTTTTTCATTACACTCTAGGGATTGCCTTAGCTGTCATAAATGCCCTATGTTGAATTTACTCAAACAATTTACAGAAATCATGCTAGTCCAACTCGTGGTCCTCTCGTGTGATTCTATAAGGTGTTGAAGGTTTACCTAAATTGCGATAATTAGCAAGGAGAATGTCATCTAGTAGTTAGGGAATCCTGTGTGTTCAAGAAATTGGTAGTGGTTGCCTCAATGAAAGCAAAGAGCATCCAACAACTTGTCAAAAATCATTAAGAAATTGTAAAATAATATCGCAATGCTAAATATCCCTATTACAAGCTATAAGAGGAAAGAAATGATGTTCATTAGTTATCCCATTCCTTCTATTTCCTCCTCTGTACATACATTTCAGCCTCCTAAGTTTGATTTTTCCCTGTACATGCTTTCTTTCCAAAAGCAATTAGATATAGAAAAATAAATAGCTACCATTGAATTAGCTCTTGCTGAATCCCAACCTTTTCAATATCAATTAAGAGGACAGCTAAGAGAAGAAAAAGCCTTGCTGCAAGAACAATTAAAAGGGAAGCAAAAAATAGATGATATCCCTAGTAAGCAATCTGTTTCAAAAACAGCTAGCTTCCATGAGCCAGCAACTGTCTATAAGAACTATCCAGATCATCATGAGAGTAGACAGCAGTATAGACTCTCTACAAGAGAGACTTTGAAGGCCATGATTAAAACTAAGCAGCAGGAAGTAAAGTAGCTCTGTACAGAGATTAGTGAGCTCCGTGATCACATAAAGATACTTGATGCTGAAGAGGAACACTCTTCAGAGGATGATCTCAATAAGTTTGTAAAAGGATCTCTAGATAGAGAAGTAGAGATCGAAAATGTTCCTGAACAGACTGAACAGTTTAGTTTGTTTCAGCCCAGCATGTCTCTTATGTCTGGACCTAAATTGTACATTAAAGTTCAGTTTGATTTGAAGGAATTCCAGCCATATACTCTTTCCTGTCAGATTGATTCTAGCTGTCAGGTCAATCTTGCAAAAGGTTCTGCACTACCCTTTTATTACTGGGAGAAGACATTCGGCAATGGAACTGCTATCCATGGTACCCCAGTACCTATTAAGGGTAAAGCTGAGATTGTTCCAGTAAGTTGACATTCTATCGACTGGATGAATTAAAAGATGATTGCCTGTTAGGTTCTGATTTCTTACATCAAGTCAGTCCCTATACCTGTGATCATTATAAGATGACTTTCACATGCTACATAAATAAGAGAAGAGTGGTTCTTTCTTTATCTTTTCACAGTGAAGTCAAATGTCAGCAAGTGATAGAACCAGAGAATGCTAGTATTCCTCGACTAGCCAAAATGGAAAGAGCAATAGCTTATTCAGAAACGCATGGTGAAAAGATGCTACAAGAGATTTCTGAAAAGCTTAAAAGAGATTGTTGTTCTGATAGCCCTAATGCCTTTTGGACGCGAGAGAAATATTTTGTGTCATTACCTTATGACCCGCTCCAAAAGATCAAACCTATGAAGACTTCTGCAAGAGTTATGACTCCGTCAGAAAGAGCATTTTGCGAACAAGAAATTGCAGAACTTCTACAGAAAGGACTCATAGAACCTTCCAAAAGTCCTTGGGCATGCCGCGCCTTCGTAGTCAATAAACACTCAAAACAAAAAAGGGGTAAACCGAGGTTAGTGGTGAATTTCAAACCACTAAATGCTATTCTTCAGAAATTCAGGTACCCTTTACCTGATAAAGCAAGTTTATTGCAGCGAATTACAGGTAATACTATCTTTAGTAAGTTTGACTTGAAATCTGGATTCTACCAGATTGGTATAGAAGCTAGAGATAGGTTTAACACTGCATTTACTGTTCCACATGGCCAGTACCAGTGGAAAGTTCTCCCTTTTGATATCAACAATGCTCCATCTGAGTTTCAAAAACGGATGGAAGATATTTTCAGAGAATATCCATGGATCTTGGTCTTCATTGATGACATACTAATCTGTTCTCACAGCCTGCAGGAGCACCTCAAGCACTTGCAGATCTTCTATGATTTGGTATTCAAACATGGATTGGTTCTCTCATAACCAAAAATGGAGATTGGTAAGACCGAGATAGAATTCCTCGGCTTAAAGATCAATAAGGGATCTATTGTGTTACAAAAGCATGTTCTTCAGAGCTTTAATAAGTTTCCTAATACAATTACAGATAAAACACAACTCCAGAGGTTCCTTGGTTTGCTTAATTATATCAGACCATTTTATCAAGGTCAAGCTACTGATGTTGTTCTACTTCAACGTAGACTAAGAAAGAACCCGCCTGCATGGTCTGAGGAAATGACTGCAGTTGTTAAGTGAATAAAAGAAAAAGTTCTGAAGCTGCCAGCATTAAGTTTGCCTACGGGAAAAGGCAATCTGATCATTGAAACAGATGCATCTGCCCATACATGGGGTGGTGTTTTGCTTGAGGCAATTGATCAGAAAGAAAATATTTGTGGCTACGGATCAGGATCCTTCAAAAAGGCTGAATTAAACTATCCCTCTAGCCATAAGGAAATACTAGCAGTCAAAAAGACTGTACAACATTTCATTCTCTTCCTGAAGCCAGTAAAATTCATTATCAGAACTGATTTAAAAATTATGCCTGGAATGTTGAAGAATGAAACTGTAATGGCAGAAAACAATAGTCGTATTTTGAAATGGTTTATATGGCTTTCTAATTTTGATTATGAAATTGTATATAAACCAGGATATCTAAACTGCCTTGCTGATATCTTGACCAGGGAGTCAGCAGAAGAGTTAAAAGCACTCCAGCCTGCCTTAAAGATGTTTGATGGAGGAGAATCTAGTTTTGGTCTAGCCAGAAGGCGAATGAGAAGAGAAATGAAAACCGAAGAAGAAGCAGCAAAGCTGACACAAGAAGAATTGCTGCAGAAAGAAGGATTGTTTATCCTTCCCTGGGATGGTTCATTACCTAGGAATGTTCGTATACAGTCTCTGGAATACGCTTCAACTGATGAAGCTAAAAGGTTTCTGCAATTAACCATGATAGAAAATATCCAGTCATCTCCCTTGAAGCTGACAATCCTTGAAAGATGGGAGAAAGAAGCTTTCTTCAGCTTTGCAGACGCCACCAGCAAACTTAGAGACTGCCCAGAGGTGTGGATAGACTACGATGATGATGATCATCTCTGGTACATTGATCTCTGCGGAGGAAATCTTACATGGACATCCTACAACCTGATACTCCAATGTTGCAGAGAAAATGATTCAGTTACAATCTTTGCCGACCCAGCTAACCTGAAAGCTAATGCCAAATGGTCGGGATGGACTGATGTGTTCCTAGATAAGTTATGTCCTAGAACGGACTGGGAACAAAGAAGAGCTAATTTTATCCTTCATCTAAAGGCAGACTTGGAGGTTGCACACCAAAGAGAACTTTGGTTTGAATTCAAACTTCACTTTGAAGGAGGAACCTACAGACCGCTTGAGCACCGCATGTACGTCCAGCAGAAGGTCATACGTAGAAATGTGGAAGATAACCATATAGAGTCCAGGGTGACTATTCGCGACATCCCGCTAGACTTCAGAGTTGAGTCACACTTCCGAGGAGAGTTCATTTGTGAACCGTTAGAACTATTTCAAGGTTCCGATATACAGTGTTGTTTCTCTCCATGGTTATATCCGCTTCCTGAAGATGACGGCACCACAGAACCCATTGTAGACGATGCTCAAGGTTACGACTTCCCTGATGATGACATATGGGAGTATCTACAAGGCCGAGACCTCTATGACTAAAAGCAGTGGTGGGCCTCTTGAAGATTGAGTGGGCCAGTATTTCCCCACATTGTTTCCACCGCGGGCCGGATGAATGCTCCGCTGTGTAAATAGTAGATTAGATGCTATCGTGGGCCAGCTTTGCTTCACTTTGTTTTATGCTGTCTGCTTGTCGGGTCTGTCATGATGATTCTCCAGGTCCCCGTAATGCCACTGGCTAATTAAGGGACGAGATAATGGAAGTGGTAGTCCCCACTTTCACCCCGGTGATTCGGTTATGACTGGTAGCTGTAGGTCGTTACTACCGAATCTTCTTTCAACCGGTTAGTGCCAGTCCTTGTCTACCGGTTCTACCGGCTAGGATTTTATAAATAAGACGCTCAGGCTCATTGTTGATCATCATATTCGGAGATCACATCCCGAGTCTTAGAGCTCTGCAAGTAGTGTGTTAGTCTGAGCAAGTAGTCCGCTCGGCTTTAGGTTGCATTCTATTCATCTGTGTGTCGAGCACTGTGTATGCTCTCCCTCTGCGCCTAGAGCGATCAGCTGGGATCAAAAGCAGTGATCTCAAGTGTAATGAGTCTGTAAACTACCAAGTAGCGTATGCTCTCCCTCTGCACTTCGTGTGATCAGCTGGGATCAGAAACTGCTCTAGATAGTAGTATGTTATAGATGTGCTGATCTTCACAATCCGAAGACAATCAACTCCAGTCCATTGAGTCTGTAATATGTTCTGCAACTATACTGTTCATTTGGCTCTGTAAATGTACTATTACTCGGCTCTGCAATAATACTATTCATGTTACTGTTCACAGTCATTCCATTAGTCATTGCTATTTGCATTGTGTTAATATACTGCATTTCCCGCATCTTACTAAAAGAAGTCATTAATATTGTCGAAAATAATATAAATATCCCAGAACAAGTTTGAGAGTGTGTGTCGATCCTGTCCTCAGGACACACACTCTCAAACTTGTTCTTGGATATTTATATTATCTTCGACAATATTAATGACTTCTTTTAGTAAGATGCGGGAAATGCAGTATATTAACACAATGCAAATAGCAATGACTAATGGAATGACTGTGAACAGTAACATGAATAGTATTATTGCAGAGCTGAGTAACAGTACATTTACAGAGCCAAATGAACAGTATAGTTGCAGAACATATTACAGACTCAATGGACTGGAGTTGATTGTCTTCGAATTGCGAAGATTAGCACAGCTATAACATACTACTATCCAGAGCAGTTTCTGATCCCAGCTGATCACACGAAGTGCAGAGGGAGAGCATACGCTACTTGGTAGTTTACAGACTCATTACACTTGAGATCACTGCTTTTGATCCCAGCTGATCGCTCTAGGCGCAGAGGGAGAGCATACACAGTGCTCGACACACAAATGAACAGAATGCAACCTAAAGCCGAGCGGACTACTTGCTCAGACTAACACACTACTTGCAGAGCTCTAAGACTTGGGATGTGATCTCCGAATATGATGATCAACAATGAGACTGAGCGTCTTATTTATAATATCCTAGCCGGTAGAACAGGTAGACAAGGACTGGCACTAACCGGTCGAAAGAAGATCCAGTAGTAACGACCTACAGCTACCAGTCATAACCGAATCACCGGGGTGAAAGTGGGGACTACCACTTCCATTATCTCGTCCCTTAATTAGCCAGTGGCATTACGGGGACCCGGAGAATCATCATGACAGACCCGACAAGCAGACAGCATAAAACAAAGTGAAGCAAAGCTGGCCCACGACAGCATCTAATCTACTATTTACATAGCGGAGCATTCATCCGGCCCGCGGCGGAAACAATGTGGGGCAATACTAGCCCACTCAGTCTTCAAGAGGCCCACCATTACTTTCAGTCATAGAGGTCTCGGCCTTGTAGATACTCCCATATGTCATCATCAGGGGAGTCGTAACCTTGAGCATCGTCTACAGTGGGTTCTGTGGCGCCGTCATCTTCAGGAAGCAGATATAACCATGGAGAGAAACAACACTGTATATCGGAACCTTGAAATAGTTCTAACGGTTCACAAATGAACTCTCCTCGAAAGTGTGACTAAACTCTGAAGTCTAGCAGGATGTCGCGAATAGTCACCTTAGACTCTATATGGTTATCTTCCACATTTCTACGTATGACCTTCTGCTGGACGTACATGCGGTGCTCAAGCGGTCTGTAGGTTCCTCCTTCAAAATGATGTTTGAATTTAAACCAAAGTTCTCTTTGGTGTGCAACCTCTAAGTCTGCCTTCAGATGAAGGATAAAATTAGCTCTTCTTTTTTCCCAGTCAGTTCTAGGACAGAACTTATCTAGGAACACATCAGTCCATCCCGACCATTTGGCATTAGCTTTCAGGTTAGCTGGGTCGGCAAAGATTGTAACTGGATCATTTTCTCTGCAACATTGGAGTATCAGGTTGTAGGATGTCCATGTAAGATTTCCTCCGCAGAGATCAATGTACCAGAGATGATCATCATCATCGTAGTCTGTCCACACCTCTGGGCAGTCTCTAAGTTTGCTGGTGGCGTCTCCAAAGCTGAAGAAAGCTTCTTTCTCCCATCTTTCAAGGATTGTCAGCTTCAAGGGAGATGACTGGATATTTTCTATCATGGTTAATTGCATAAACCTTTTAGCTTCATCAGTTGAAGCGTATTCCAGAGACTGTATACGAACATTCCTGGGTAATGAACCATCCCAGGGAAGGATAAACAATCCTTCTTTCTGCAGCAATTCTTCTTGTGTCAGTGGCTTCTTTGCTGCTTCTTCTTCGGTTTTCATTTCTCTCCTCATTCGCCTTCTGGCTGGACCAGAACTAGATTCTCCTCCATCAAACATCTTTAAGGCAGGCTGGAGTGCTTTTAACTCTTCTGCTGACTCCCTGGTCAACATATCAGCAAGGCAGTTTAGATATCCTGGTTTATATACAATTTCATAATCAAAATTAGAAATCCATATAAACCATTTCAAAATACGACTATTGTTTTCTGCCATTACAGTTTCATTCTTCAACATTCCAGGCATAATTTTTAAATCAGTTCTGATAATGAATTTTACTGGCTTCAGGAAGAGAATGAAATGTTGTACAGTCTTTTTGACTGCTAGTATTTCCTTATGGCTAGAGGGATAGTTTAATTCAGCCTTTTTGAAGGATCCTGATCCGTAGCCACAAATATTTTCTTTCTGATCAATTGCCTCAAGCAAAACACCACCCCATGTATGGGCAGATGCATCTGTTTCAATGATCAGATTGCCTTTTCCCGTAGGCAAACTTAATGCTGGCAGCTTCAGAACTTTTTCTTTTATTCGCTTAACAGCTGCATTCATTTCCTCAGACCATGCAGGCGGGTTCTTTCTTAGTCTACGTTGAAGTAGAACAACATCAGCAGCCTGACCTTGATAAAATGGTCTGATATAATTAAGCAAACCAAGGAACCTCTGGAGTTGTGTTTTATCTGTAATTGTATTAGGAAACTTATTAAAGCTCTGAAGAACATGCTTTTGTAACACAACAGATCCCTTATTGATCTTTAAGCCGAGGAATTCTATCTCGGTCTTGCCAATCTCCATTTTCGGTTCTGAGAGAACCAATCCATGTTTGAATACCAAATCATAGAAGATCTGCAAGTGCTTGAGGTGTCCTGCAGGCTATGAGAACAGATTAGTATGTCATCAATGAAGACCAAGATCCATGGATATTCTCTGAAAATATCTTCCATCCGTTTTTGAAACTCAGATGGAGCATTGTTGATACCGAAAGGGAGAACTTTCCACTGGTACTGGCCATGTGGAACAGTAAATGCAGTCTTAAACCTATCTCTAGCTTCTATACCAATCTGGTAGAATCCAGATTTCAAGTCAAACTTACTAAAAATAGTATTACCTGTAATTCGCTGCAATAAACTTGCTTTATCAGGTAAAGGGTACCTGACTTTCTGAAGAACAGCATTTAGTGGTTTGAAATTCACCACTAACCTCGATTTACCCCTTTTTTGTTCTGAGTGTTTATTGACTACGAAGGCGTGGCATGCCCAAGGATTTTTGGAAGGTTCTATGAGTCCTTTTTGTAGAAGTTCTGCAATTTCTTGTTCGCAAAATGCTCTTTTTGACAGAGTCATAACTCTTGCAGAAGCCTTCATAGGTTTGATATTTTGGAGCGGGTCATAAGGTAATGACACAAAATATTTCTCTCGCGTCCAAAAGGCATTGGGGCTATCAGAACAACAATCTCTTTTAAGCTTTTCAGAAATCTCTTATAGCATCTTTTCACCATGCGTTTCTGAATAAGCTATTGCTCTTTCCATTTTGGCTAGTCGAGGAATACTAGCATTCTCTGGTTCTATCACTTGTTGACATTTGACTTCACTGTGAAAAGATAAAGGAAGAACCACTCTTCTCTTATTTATGTAGCATGTGAAAGTCATCTTATAATGATCACAGGTATAGGGACTGACTTGATGTAAGAAATCAGAACCTAACAGGCAATCATCTTTTAATTCATCCAGTCGATAGAATGTCAACTTACTGGAACAATCTCAGCTTTACCCTTAATAGGTACTGGGGTACCATGGATAGCAGTTCCACTGCCGAATGTCTTCTCCCAGTAATAAAAGGGTAGTGCAGAACCTTTTGCAAGATTGACCTGACAGCCATAATCAATCTGACGGGAAGAGTATATGGCTGGAATTCCTTCGAATCAAACTGAACTTTAATGTACAATTTAGGTCCAGACATAAGAGACATGCTGGGATGAAACAAACTAAATTGTTCAGTCTGTTCAGGAACATTTTCGATCTCTACTTCTCTATCTAGAGATCCTTTTACAAACTTATTAAGCTCATCCTCTGAAGAGTGTTCCTCTTCAGCATCAAGTATCTTTATGTGATCACGGAGCTCACTAATCTCTGTACAGAGCTGCTTTACTTCCTGCTGCTTAGTTTTAATCATGGCCTTCAAAGTCTCTCTTGTAGAGAGTCTATACTGTTGTCTACTCTCATGATGATCTGGATAGTTCTTATAGACAGTTGCTGGCTCATGGAAGCTAACTGTTTTGGAAACAGATTGCTTACTAGGGATATCATCTATTTTTTGCTTCCCTTTTAATTGTTCTTGCAGCAAGGCTTTTTCTTCTCTTAGCTGTCCTCTTAATTGATATTGAAAAGGTTGGGATTCAGCAAGAGCTAATTCAATGGCAGCTATTTGTTTTTCTATATCTAATTGCTTTTGGAAAGAAAGCATGTACAGGGAAAAATCAAACTCAGGAGGCTGAAATGTATGTACAGAGGAGGAAATAGAAGGACGGGGAGAACTGGGCAGATTACACGCCCCCAAATTTGGAACCTCGGAAGCATCAGAATCAGAAGCAGAATCAGAAATATCAGAAGAGGAGGCTGAGGAGGGACCAAATTTGTTAAGTTCAGGAAGATCATCAGAATCAGAATCGGAAATATCAGACTCAGAAGGGAGGTATAAAAATTCACCAGTAGGGGGTTCAGAAGAAGAGGAATACTTCCACCATTGAGGCTGTACTGAGGCACAAAAAGCAGCAAGACGGGGTTTACTTTTCTTCTTTGGGCATTTATTTGCCCAATGGCCTTTAGCGCCACACAAGAAACACGATTCTTTGTCAGCAGGTTTCCTTCGTTTCTTGATATACCGTTTCTTTCGTGGAGGCAATTTTTGAGAGCTATAGCGCTTGTACTTAGGCTTTTTCCTGGTAAACTTCAATGGTTTATCAGGATAGTGATATCGTGGATCACTTGAGAAGAAATTATTTTTCTTATGCTTCTGTGAACAATGACATTTCTGATTTAGGTGTCCATGATTATAGGCACCACATCCCCAATCTGGCATTTGTGCCACCTTCTTGCAGAATGAAGGTGTAAACATATTCTGATGTCTTTTAAAATATTTATCAATCCTCTTTGATAGGCAATGCTCTTGCCATGTTTCTTTGATGTGATGATGTAATTGAGCGATTGATAAGTTTTGATAATTCAATTTTTTATCTTTCATATATTTCTCAACGGCATCAGGAACATGACCTGGGAAGCTTCTTAGGTAATTCTTTAAATATGTCGGGTCACTTGCTTTCCCTGCTCTAATTAGCAGCTTTTGCATATAACAGAAATAATCATCAGCAAGTGAAAGATCACAAAGCCGGGCAGACATAAAAATGGATGCTAGATGATCTGCATCATCTTCGTCATCTCCACCATGGAACTGTGAAGCCAAGGCTTTGAGTAATTGCTGATCTGCATCATCAGCATTAAGAATCTCATCTCGTGCAGTCTGTGGTAACCATCTCCACCACTCATTTGCTAGACCTGTTAGTCCAGTGACTAGCAAGGTAGCTATCTGTTGCCCTGACAGTTCGGGGTTCTGGGCTTTCTTTGACAGTGTCCAGTGGAAGAGTAAAACAAGGAGTCATGTATAGCATCTCTGGACTGACAGTCAATATTTAGGATTGGGTGTTCAGGCATCTGGGAGATTATATTATTGAATGTATGGGTACTGAAATTTAAAGGAATACGAGGGCCTTGGGTAGGTTCTCGATCAGTCATGATTTCATCATATTCAGGCTCAGTCTTGACTCCAGAAGAAGATCCTCTAACATTGGTGCTTAACATTCTTAAGTCTATAGAAGGATTCGTTTCAGCCAAGGGAGCTTGGATGTACTCTGGTTCAGGCTCTATTCTAGGTTTAGGTTGGCTGACAGGAGTAGTAACCTGTGTATATAGACTTAAGATCTTCTGATAGTTTTTCTCTGATGAACAAGGAGGAAGAGCTTTCAAAAAGAACAACAAATTTGGGATCAAAGGTTGTAAAACCTAGTCCTGCCATCATAGCATTAGCCGCTGAAGGTTACAAGAGAAAAGATGATAAGGCTAAGCTAGAGCACAGTATGTCATTTGGGATGATGAGTACAACAGAAACAGATCAGAGACCAGAATTTGATTTTGGTAGATCTGAAAGAGAATTTCATTCTCTTACAAAAAAGTTTGTGGATTCCTCAATTAAAAGACGGTATACAAATTTACTTTGTGGTAAGGGTTTCTTTGGTTTCCATCCAAAGGGTTGGATCCAATGGTAAGGAATGAAGAGTTTTTCACCATTGACCAAGGTTCAATTATTGTGAAGGTTGTTATGGTCCATTGAGGTTCTCGTGGGAGGACCTACAATAATGGTGGAACGTGTAGTTGCACCCAAGGGATTATATTAAACGATCTTGTGACCCATGCATAAACAAGTGGATTAAATCCCACCCATCGTCCTCTTTAAGGCCATCCATTGTAGTAATGTTTCTAGAAAAACATGGAAAATGACATGTAGTGGATTCTACTCATGGTTTGATGGGTTTAGGTTTTTTGCATAACGGTTGTCTCTACATGGACTTCTCAATTTGAATCCCTTGTCCACACTACTTGTGATGCCCCACTCACCTCGACTAGACTCCTTCCTTCAATGGCTAGCACCCTAGATGTTGGCCCATCCTTGTCTATGGATCCTACAACCCATGGAGAAATTATTGCAACCTCTTCCAAATTTGCTACGTTGATCCTAATAAATTCCTTTGTGAAGAAGGAATAAACCCCTTATCTTTCTCATCTTCACTTTAGAACCGAGACAAAATAAATCGTTTCTCCTAGAATTAGCCATTACCAGTAATATCACTCAATGTGTCATGTTCCCATCTCTATTGACAAATGGACTTTGAACACTTGGTCCCTAAGATGTAAGGGCAATTCTCATTCTTTACCTATAGGAATGGTTTGTTTTATGTTCTTGTGCCATTCAAAAGAGGATTAAGATCTAATATTTCGTCTTGTCCCATATTTTATGGGCTTGCACAGATTATAGCTCAATCATTAGATGTTATACTTCAACCTAAACAAGGAAATCTCTATAGCTATGGTCTAGGTTTTCCTCCCCAGTTTGTCATTGATATTTTGAATCAAATCTACCCAAAACGATAAAAAGGATGCCTTAGGGAAACTCATTGAATTAATACAATAAAAGTGCATACATGCTTGCATATGGGTTGAAGTAGCATTGGACAAAGGTCTCCCAGAGGCCGCAATCTTTAGTTGGACATTCTATATTGAAGTAGTATTGCACAAAGGTCTCCTAGAGGCCATTCTTCTCTAGCTGAACAATTAGTTTTTCATTAAGAGTTGGACCATGAACATTTTCCCTTTAAATGTAATGTGTGCCATCAATATGGGGATTTTGCAAAGAATTGTGTGCAATTTGATTCACCTATGGTTTCAAATAGTTCTCGAGAAGCCCCTTTGATGCCTTAATGAAAAATTGATCAAATTGCTCAAGAAGCCCAAGATCAGTTCAGGATAATGATCAACAAAAAGAAAAACAACCCACTCAACCAAGTAACCAAAAATATTATAAGTTCAATCGCTCTAGCTCCAACTAATTCCAAGCCCTAAGAGACATACAATTATTAAAATATAATGAGGAAAGAGTGGATGACCGTATGCTCCATGAATCCCCAAAGAAGACTAGCCAAAATAATTTGAACAATGGATTGCCAAGGTCATGACCCTTTGGAAAACAAGTGTAGAACCCAAGTTGCACAAATCCAAGCAACAAAATATCCAAGCTAATCCAAATATTGCCATGAAAGCAAAGAAAGAGTATTAGAAAGGAAACAAAAAAGGATTAGTCTTCCATGCTTGAAGCACCTCCTTATAATTAAGAAAGTAAACCACCCCTCCCCCGGCAATTTATTGTTGTTCACTCATGGAAGGGAATCCAACCAAAAGCACAAGGAAAACAAGCTAGAGCCGGGCATAGCTTGGGCTATCCAACAATGACTCTTTAGTTAAAGGGATTTTGCTAAAGAGAGAATTTCTATGGATCCCCATATGTATTTTGAAACACATAAGAAGTAATCCTTCGCAAAGTTGCATTTTGTTGAATATTATGTAATTAGTTTGTTAGTATCTATTTGTGTATTACATGAAGGTAAGAAAATAAGTGACATTAAAATGTAAATGTTGAAATCTATCCCACCCCTCATGGGAATAAATTTTGATATAGTTGGAGAAAGTATTTATGGATATTGTAATATTTTGTGGTATGAATAATGCCTTCACCTTTTTATATAATCCCATAACGTCATATTAAAAAAAAATCCGTTGGTTTCCATTTTTAGTGTAAGGAAGAAAAATATTTAATTGTCTAGAGTGGTTCTTGGTATTTAGAGCCAACAAGGTGTATCTTAATCGTTTTTTTCTCTTGACTTCAATCCAAAAGAGGAACTTCTTTCTTTGGTTCATATTTGGTAAAACCCATCTTTTCTCTCTCAATCTACGGGACAATAAATCCCTTAAATCTAACTAGAACAAATTGGGGATACTTTTAAATAAAGGCAAACCTAAATCAAGTATGTTTACTTGTGCCCAATTTTTGGATATAGAACCACCCCATGGATATAAAACTTCAAATAGACAATTGGATATGTGTATAACAATTGGACTGTAATAAACTTCCCTTTCAAGAACAATTGGTATATGAGTTTGGTCATTTCAACAAAAAAATGCCAAAACAAGTTCCACCTTCCCTATACAGGAAAAAGCAGAGGCGTTGCAAAATGTCTCCAAGCACTTGAATATATATATAAAAAGATCCCCCCAAGCATTGTTCAACCCAGCAATGGTGGAAATTATAGTGTGAATCATAACAAAGTTTCCACTCTGGAATCATCCTTAGAAGGTGAGGAAAGGGAATCTTGCTTTCCCTCTTCTACTTGTTGGAAAGAAATAGAGAGCCTGTTGCATTGTGCTAAGGGTTGCACAACCATTCAACACAAAAGAATTAGATTAACTCAAATTTATAAAGGAATATGTCAAGAATAGAAAGAGCAAGCTCCCATTGATGGCTCCCAATGGGCGGAAGACTATTTAGAATATTTTACCTTGCCCGAGTCTTTTAAGGACTAAGAGAAACAAGTGGAAATAGCAACATAGTTGCTAAGTACCTGCCTCTTAAGAAAAGTTTCAAGAAAATAGTAATAGGTTGAATATTAAAAAAAAAAGTAACAATAGATGTAGCAAAATGATGTTCTATGAAACCACCACCAATGTTAGATGGATGACTTCATACTCTTTAAAATAGTTTGAGTTTTTACATATACTTCAATTGGAGGCCTAATAAAACAACCATTGAGTTTGCACAAAATTATATAATTTAAAAGTTGGGTTAGTGAGCATAAATATGTGTTGCACTACAAGTAGTCAATAAAAGTTAAGGATCCCATTGAAAAAATACACTTCTTCAAATTCCAGAGAGCTTAAGGTTAAAAACATGTCACAAACAAAATTTATTAACAAACATATCAAAAGACATAAAATCTAGATTAAATAGCTTAACTAATTCTTCTAATGCTATTTTATAGCTTAGCTTGTTTATTTGATGTAATAAATAGAATGTCATTTTGCTAATGCAAAGTTAGTTGTTTGACAATGAAGAAAATTATTATGATGAAATATAATATGTATGTGTCAATTAAGTGTAGATGGTTGTTTGGTTTGAATGAGAAAATTATCAAAAACCTTTAAAATTAGAAAATTATTGAGAATACTTATATTAAAACTAGGTCCTTTGTGGGCACTGGGAATGAGAAAATAATTATAAAAGTTTTCATTTGGCAATAGGTACTTTAAAAATGATCTTATAAAAGATCCAAAAAACACATGATTTAAAGAGTTCCTCAATTTTAGTAAACATTAAAAAATATATTTTTTAAGAAACCAAGCTTCATGTAAAAAATGAAAAATATTAAAAATTGCAATTTGAAATATTTTAAGAGAAATTTCTTGTTAAATTTATGACAATAAAATAACTTTTTGTATCTATTTAGAATTTCTAAATAAAATTAATTTCAATATTTGATGTTTTTTTACTATATCACACACTTAGCAATGGTATTTAAACCTGACTCAATGTAATTGTTTAAATTTTAATTGAAAATCAATTAAACCAAGTCACATATTTAAGGATAACATGCTTGTTAGATAAAATAGTGTTGTATTGGATATTGATGTAAAGGTTCTTACATTCTTTGACCTATATTATGAAAGAAGTTTTATTATAAAAAAATGAAAGCTTATGTATATTAAGTATGGGTGGTTGCTTTGTTTCTTTTTAAAATCTTTGCAATTGAAATTTAAAAAATTATACTAAGCCAAGCCAAGATTAAATAAGATACACTATTGCCCAAAAAAATGAAGAAAGCAAGGTGTGAGTTATTATAATTTAAAATGATAATAAAAACTGATTAATTATCCTCTTAAACATAAAAAGTTATAATAAATCTATTTATTAAAATACTAAAAACCAGTGGAATTTTATGGAGAGTTCGGCTCTTCGTTTAGAGAATAAAAATATCCAGTAACCACACTCACTTATAAATGCATATTTACAAGTAAAGTGACGTTGTGAAAAGTTTTGAAAAGATCAGTGCTCATTCTTCGTCTCATTTTGGATTTCACCTCTTGGATTTAGCAGACCTCCGGTAGTTCAAATCTCGTCTTGGATTTAGCAGACCTCCGGTGGTTCAAATCTCAGCACTTCCAATTTTACAGCCTTCCTTCCCTAGATTGCTTGTTCACTGATCCAGATTGATAATTTATCAACAGTCTTCTTGGTGTAGTTTTTCTGATATGGGGATTGACGAGGATCATATTAGCTTGAGACCTGGCTGGGGACGCAAGAGCCCTGTTAAAAGAGGCTGCCTTTCTTCATTTCCTGCTGCACGATTGCAATCTTCTAATCCGCGTCCTTCGGCACCTTTCAACTCTTCTCATCGGCCCTCCTCTGTATCTGGGCAATCCTCTCATCGGCCTTTTGCACCATTAATGCAGTCATGTAGTACTCAATCTTCATCTAGAGTCTCTGTAGCGTCATCTAGTACTCAAGCTCCATCTAGATCAGACTCTGAGCAAGTTCGTATTCCAGGGCCATCTAGCGACTCTAAGCCAGTTACTGCAGGGTCATCTAGTCAGGCTCGAGAGCCAGTTACTGGAGGATCCTCAATAGCAGGTGTTGCTCTTCAAGATGAGGTAATATGTTATTCCTTTTTTGTCAGGTACAGTTGAAATGTCTTCAAAATATAAAAATGCCTGAACGCGTTAATATTTAGGCAGGCAAAGCCAGGAGTTATCAGATACTCTCGCGATGACTTGTTGAAACTTGAACGCCAGGTTAGCTCAGATAACCCAACTCCAATGACTGAGAATGTAACAAGATTCCATTCCCTTGACTTGAAAATTAATATATATATCTTTTATTCCCTTGACTTTTATATATATATATATATATATATATATATCTTTTATTCTTCTGAGTTGCAATCTGTCAAAGACCTACCAGCTTTCTCATAATCATTGAAAAGATTCCCGAATTAGTCAGGAGGGATCATGTACAATATTTAAATCGATAGATGTGAAGAGATCATTTCCAGGTACAATATTTAGCTATAATTCAATATAAAAAAGCTGAAATGTAACGCCATGTTTATTTAGGAATCATCGAGCAATGGAAATCATAACCAGATTTCTAGAAATCACACCACTGAATGGCGTGGTCAGAGATCTTATCTCCCACAATCTCCTACTGAAAAACCAGACCTCACAACTTCAATGCACTTGGAATCAATGAAACCATTTCCAGTTTCAGGGGTGAGGAGCTTTAAAAATTACACATTTTTTTTTCTGATTTGTGATATTGTTATTTAATTGAGCTATATTTTGCACTCACAAATTTTTTTGTTTCATATTTGTTCAATGTAGCCGTCTGCTCTCACTAAGGCGGCAGTTCCGTGGAGTGCAAAGAGAGGGAATATGTTGGAGAAGGGTATAGTGCTGAAGACTGTTAAAGGGTATAACTCTTGCTCCTTGAACTTCTGGACTACCATAGTTTTTATTCATTATTGATCAAAATCTTATGATGCGTTTTTCCAGGATCTTGAACAAATTAACTTCCAACAGTCTTTAAGATTTTTCTCAGTGAGGGAGATGGCATAGTCAGGATATACTGTGCCATACTGACAACCTTTCGCAAGATTACCAGTAATAGTTCCAATGCGAGCATGTTCATAATTTTTATGACGAGCATCGAATAATTCGGCTCTGCATGGAGAATTAATTCCTTGACGGAATAATGGGGCAAGACCTATGTGACAACCTCCAAAATGAATGTATGAATATTTACTATCTTTTACAAGATCTCGAAATTTTTGAAGATCGGACTCACTGAACATGGGTAAAGAGACTATTTGAGTAGTCGGGCCAGAAATTTTAACAGTCAGCTCAACTTCTTTTAAAAACCTTTTCTTTTTAAGAAACAATCTGTCCTTCTTATATATATCATCTGCATGTAATGCAGGTGGATTCCATGTAGAAGGATCTACTAAAGATTGTTCTTCGGATTCATGATCACGGGAAGAAACTTCAACAGTTCTTTTATCGACACGGGAGAATGTTCGGGATAAAAGATTTGCCATAGCTGATAACACTGTTACAATCGGGAAACTACTGTAGATATTACTATTCCTGAGAGATTTTTTATACAAGAGAATAATTCACAAGATCGGGGTGTGACTCTGCAAGTATCCACAAGATCGTGGTGTGGCTCTGATACCAATTTTTAAGGAAATAGCTCTGATACCAATTTTTAAGGAAATATCTTAGACAGACTCAGAACTAGCTCTTACGACGTCAACTAATTCGTTTAACAAGATTTTACTTATGCAGTAAATGAGGATTATACAGATTGCAATAATACAGGGAACTATGGCGAACAACAGCATCTTAAAGATAATAACAGAGTGATTTAATAACACTGACCAGATTCACGCTGGTGTCACAATATCTTCTACAAGCAAGAATCTTTGCTCACAGCACCGATCAAGCACACCCACACCGGACTATAACGACGACTTACACTCCTATCTGCGCCTCTTCAACGGCTTCCTGGCTTCCTCCTGATCCTTCGGCTTCTTTTGCAATAATTCTCTTATAGAACAGTCATGTGACGACTGGCGGCCTAACGGCTTCAATATTAAAAAACACTCAAATTACAAAGATAGAAAGCAATGCTTGAGTTCGCTCTCGACTCTCGAATATGTGATGTGTTCGAGTGAGCTTCTCATTGCTTATTTATACAAAAACTGAACCGACTCAACCGGGGAAACCGGGATCGACCAGTGTGACCTTTCGAAAACTCAAAGGACAGAAAATCAAACCAAATCCGACATAATCAAAGAAAATCGGAATCTAAAATTATGAGGGTCCTGTCGTATAAGCACTAAGGCACGACGGTGTCTACTCATAAACTTTAGAGTACAATTATTGCAGACAAACTTTGTACAAAAAGTTATAAACAGTAATCTTGGGTCTACCAAGATCCTTTAGGACTTTTGTCAGATGGGTCCCAACCATCAGAATTCAAATCATCACTATCACTTGCTTGCATGTTAAGATAATATGTCCAATCTTCCACATCATCATATGGATCATTTTGAGCATCTGGGGGAACATCAATGTACAATGTTGGTGACTCATAAGTGTTTTTATCTATATCCATCTGTATCACCTTTGAAGAAGATGCTTCATCTTGATTTTTGGGAGATCGTAGTGCTATTCCTTTATTTCGTTTTCGATACTCCATTGGATCTATGACAGTTGGAAAGGCAATAGGATCTATCTCAAGATCAAGAAAAGAATCTCTAACAGCTTTATAGAATTTTGGAACTGATTCCACTAATAATTCAACACCATCAAGCTGTTCCATAGAGAATCTCTGCATAACTGTGGTTTCTGCTTCTATGGCATGTTTCATCCATCTTAAACAATAATCAGACATATAAGTGACCTTCTGCCATCCTAATTCAAAGATAACTGATGAACAAACCCTGGCAGATAATAATGTGATGACAATCTGAAAAACATCATTATTCCAATTACCTGCAGAAATGATAATTGAAACATAAGCTCTGTTGTTGATGATGAATTTAATGGGACTCTGAGCTGGTAAATAATCTTCAAGCTGAATTATGAAATGCCTCTTGTCATGTAGATTGCTTCTAGGATAGTCATGACACCATTGCCATAACTTTTCAATCTCCTCTTTGTTCTCAGCCAATTTTAACTTGCTCTCTATGGTTTCAAGCAAGATTTGTTTGAGAGGATCTTTGTACTTGATTTCAGGAACATCTGTCATTATGATATCCCAAGGGGCTCCATAATTCCTAATGTAAGCCATGGTTCTTTCTACACATTGAGAACCTCTTCTTGAACTCTTTTTGATGCAGACTGTATTTTTAATTTCCCAATCACAAAATTCTTCAAACAATTCATATTGTGGGAATGTATGATGACTCATATAATGATCAGTACTGCTCTGCAGATATGCTGCTTCCAATTCTCCAAGTAGATCATGAATTCTTAAAGCCAACAGAAAATATCCAACTTGTCTATGGACTTCAACAATTGGTAGACTATTGATCTTAGCAGCCATGTAGATTGACAAAGCAAAATCTACTGCTCCAATCAGATTATAATAATTCAATACATTCAATGTATGAATCATTTTTTCAGTCCATTTAATCATCCATAAATCAGACAAGCTGACAAAGTAAATTTTTACCTTTCTATTTGGTAAAGGATAAATCTTCACCAAATCCTCTGGAAATCCCAATTGAGGGCCAATATTCCTGCTTCTCCAAGCTTGATAACTGCTAATGATAGAATTTCTTCTGAGTCTCATACCAACAATCTTCTTGATTTCTTGCACAGTCATGGGCATGTAATCTTCAAGGATTCTCAATCTTTCTGCAAGTGTTTCCATTGTATCTGGTTCATCTGTGGACTTGAATATTCTAAAATCTGGATCCAAAAGCTTAATCTTCACAATTCTATAAGCTTTTGCCATTTCTCTGGTCAATGCATCAGCCAAATGATTAGTATTGCCTGGTATCCATTCTATATCAAATTCATATTGACAAAACCAGACC
>LPNX010510719.1:611931-622764 GCA_001517045.1 Pseudotsuga menziesii | reverse complement strand
ATTGTTCTTCGGATTCATGATCACGGGAAGAAACTTCAACAGTTCTTTTATCGACACGGGAGAATGTTCGGGATAAAAGATTTGCCATAGCTGATAACACTATTACAATCGGGAAACTACTGTATATATTACTATTTCTGAGAGATTTTTTATACAAGAGATTAATTCACAAGATCGGGGTGTGGCTCTGCAAGTATCCACAAGATCGTGGTGTGGCTCTGATACCAATTTTAAAGGGAATAGCTCTGATACCAATTTTTAAGGGGGAAATAGCTCTGATACCAATTTTAAAGGGAATAGCTTAGAAAGACTCAGAACTAGCTCTTACGACGTCAACTAATTCGTTTAACAAGATTTTACTTATGCAGTAAATGAGGACTATACATATTGCAATAATACAGGGAACTATGGCGAACAACAGCATCTTAAAGATAATAACAAAGTGATTTAATAACACTGACCAGATTCACGCTGGTGTCACAATATCTTCTACAAGCACGAATCTTTGCTCACAGCACCGATCAAGCACACCCACACCGGACTATAACAGCGACTTACACTCCTATATGCGCCTCTTCAACGGCTTCCTGGCTTCCTCCTGATCCTTCGGCTTCTTTTGCAATAATTCTCTTATAGAACAGTCATGTGACGACTGGCGGCCTAACGGCTTCAATATTAATAAAAACACTCAAATTACAAAGATAGAAAGCAATGCTTGTGTTCGCTCTCGACTCTCGAATGATGTGTTCGAGTGAGCTTCTCATTGCTTATTTATACAAAAACTGAACCGACTCAACCGGGGAAACCGGGATCGACCAGTGTGACCTTTCGAAAACTCAAAGGACAGAAAATCAAACCAAATCCGACATAATCAAAGAAAATCGGAATCTAAAATTATGAGGGTCCTGTCGTATAAGCACTAAGGCACGACGGTGTCTACTCATAAACTTTAGAGTACAATTATTACAGACAAACTTTGTACAAAAAGTTATAAACAGTAATCTTGGGTCTACCAAGATCCTTTAGGACTTCTGTCAGATGGGTCCCAACCATCAGAATTCAAATCATCACTGTCACTTGCTTGCATATTAAGATAATATGTCCAATCTTCCACATCATCATATGGATCATTTTGAGCATCTGGGGGAACATCAATGTACAATGTTGGTGACTCATAAGTGTTTTTATCTATATCCATCTGTATCACCTTTGAAGAAGATGCTTCATCTTGATTTTTAGGAGATCGTAGTGCTATTCCTTTATTTCGTTTTCGGTACTCCATTGGATCTATGACAGTTGGAAAGGCAATAGGATCTATATCAAGATCAAGAAAAGAATCTCTAACAGCTTTATAGAATTTTGGAACTGACTCCACTAATAATTCAACACCATCAAGCTGTTCCATAGAGAATCTCTGCATAGCTGTGGTTTATGCTTCTATGGCATGTTTAATCCATCTTAAACAATAATCAGACATATAAGTGACCTTCTGCCATCCTAATTCAAAGATAACTGATGAACAAACCCTGGCAGATAGTAATGTGATGACAATCTGAAAAACATCATTATTCCAATTACCTGCAGAAATGATAATTGAAACATAAGCTCTGTTATTGATGATGAATTTAATGGGACTCTGAGCTGGTAAATAATCTTCAAGCTGAATTATGAAATGCCTCTTGTCATGTAGATTGCTTCTAGGATAGTCATGACACCATTGCCATAACTTTTCAATTTCCTCTTTGTTCTCAGCCAATTTTAACTTGCTCTCTGTGGTTTCAAGCAAGATTTGTTTGAGAGGATCTTTATACTTGATTTCAGGAACATCTGTCATTATGATATCCCAAGGGGCTCCATAATTCCTAATGTAAGCCATGGTTCTTTTCACACATTGAGAACCTCTTCTTGAACTCTTTTTGATGCAGACTGTATTTTTAATTTCCCAATCACAAAATTCTTCAAACAATTCATATTGTGGGAATGTATGATGACTCATATAATGATCAGTACTGCTTTGCAGATATGCTGCTTCTAATTCTCCAAGTAGATCAGGAATTCTTAAAGCCAATAGAAAATATCCAACTTGTCTATGGACTTCGACAATTGGTAGACTATTGATCTTAGCAGCCATGTAGATTGACAAAGCAAAATCTACTGCTCCAATCAGATTATAATAATTCAATACATACAATGTATGAATCATTTTTTCAGTCCATTTAATCATCCATAAATCAGACAAGTTGACAAAGTAAATTTTTACCTTTCTATTTGGTAAAGGATAAATCTTCACCAAATCCTCTGGAAATCCCAACTGAGGGCCAATATTCCTGCTTCTCCAAGCTTGATAACTGCTGATGATAGAATTTCTTCTGAGTCTCATACCAACAATTTTCTTGATTTCTTGCACAGTCATGGGCATGTAATCTTCAAGGATTCTCAATCTTTCTGCAAGTGTTTCCATTGTATCTGGTTCATCTGTGGACTTGAATATTCTGAAATCTGGATCCAAAAGCTTAATCTTCACAATTCTATAAGCTTTTGCCATTTCTCTGGTCAATGCATCAGCCAAATGATTAGTATTGCCTGGTATCCATTCTATATCAAATTCATATTGAGAAACCCAGCCCTGCCATGAAAGTAATCTTCCTCTAGCCATTTGCCTATTTAGCTTAGCTTTCAAGAAGTACTGAAAGTTTTTAGAATCTGTTCTAATAAGAAATCTTCTTGGAGCTAAATATAATTCAAATCTCTGAATTCCATTAAAGATGGCTAAAGTTTCTTTCTCTACAGTAAAGTAATTTTTCTGATGAGAATTAAATTCTCCTGATGCATATCCACATAATTCCTCTTAACCAATATCAACAAGTTCTAATAAAACAGCAGTCCAAAAATCATCACTAGCATCTGTTTGCAAAATTAATAAACCTTCTCCTGGTGGCTTTAGCTGGGGTAAATTCTGACATTCTGCTTTTAATGCTTTTACTGCATTTGTAGCCTCTGAAGACCATCCACCCTTTAAATGTTGTCTGATGGGAGAATTCTTTTCTGATAATCTAGGTATATACTTATGTACATAATTTAAAACACCAAGAAATCTTTGTACAGATTTTACATCAGATAGCTGATCAGGAAAATCAACTACCTTAGTCAAGACATGAGGCTGCATTTGGATTTTGCCTCTTTCAATATAAATGTCAAGGAATTCAATGCCATTCTGAAACAATTTCATCTTCTTTTCAGATAGCACAATTCCATGCTTTCGAACTTCATCAAGAAATATTTTCAAATGTTTTATGTGCTGCTCCTCTGACTTGCTGTAAATCAAAATGTCATCTATATATGAAACAATAAAATCATATTGTCCAAAGATGCTATCCATTCTTTTCTGAAAATAACTAGGAGCATTCTTTAAACCAAAGGGAACTACATTCCATTGATAAAAACCTGCTGGACAAGTGAATGCAGTTTTGTGTCTATCCCTTTCTTCAATTTGAATCTGATAATACCCTGATTTCATATCAAACTTACTATAGATGCAGCTATCTTGAATTTTCTGCAGTATTGTATCAATTCTAGGAAGTGGATATTTGAAATCATAAGTGATTGCATTAAGAGGGGAATAGTTGATTACCATTCGATCTTTTCCACTTACCACTTCAGCATGATTTCTCACAATCATTGCAGAACAACAATAATGAGAATTGCTTGGCTCAATTAGCTTCATCTCTAGTAATTCATTTATTTTCTTTCTCATCTCCTCTTCATCCTAAGGAGTGCAGGGTATCATTTTTCCTCTAACACCATTGTCATGCATGGTGTTTATCTCTTGCTTGGGACTTGAAACATCCCAAAATTGTTGTGGGTCATCAGAACAATTTTTTACCAGTTCTTCATAAACTTGCTTTTGATCTTCAGTCCATTCTTCACTGATATGGGCTTTATGCTTTGCTTTCTTTTCTACTCTGTCTTCATATATCTTTAACACTTCCATCCAATCGTCTGAATCTCGAGCTGGTTTCTTCATTGCAGCTTTCTTCTGAACTTTTCCTTGAACTTCAGAATCTGCAAGAGTGAGTCTTTTGACTCCAACAGCTTTTTTCTTGATGGAACAAATAACCCTGTCATGAGTTATTGTGAATGGCAAGACAGAATTTATAAATGGCATTCCCAAAAATAAACTAGCAGATGGATCATAGTGTTTGACACAAGAAATCTTAAGAGTCTCCCCTCCTATTTTTAAAGAAACATTATCCACATAAGAATCAAGATTTACTGAACCTCCAACGGTTTCAGATGTGATAATATGCTTCATAGGTTTCCACAAATCTTGAAATAAGGATGGGCAAGCAAGATTGGTTGATCCACCAGTATCAATGAATCCATCAACATGAATCCATTCATTTTTCACCTTTACTTGGACTGGTATATACAACAAGTTGTTTGTTCTGACTATCTTCTTCAAAACCTGATTTTCTGCAGCTAAATCATACTGTGGGATTGGTACTGGTGTAGAAATTGTGACTGTTTTCTCAAATGGACAAAAAGACTTAATAGCTTGCTGAGCAGCTACAACCTTTTTGCTACTTTCTTGTTTAGGCATCCATGCAACAGAGGTTTGTGTTGTCTGAGAAGCAGAATCTGACAGATATGCTTCTTCTTCATATTTATCATAATCAAACTCTGTTTCACTATAATAGTCACTGAAATGTTCTTCTTCTGACAGAGGAACATCAGAGAATTGTTCTGAACAACCAGATGTACCACATCTAAACATTTTACTAGCTGTCTGAAAATCTTCATTCATTTCAAAACCTTGATTAATATCAAGATTATCAGATTCTTCTTCTAATTCAACTTCACTATCTGTAACAATATATACAGAATCAACATCATCTTCACTATGTACAACTGACCAATCATCCTCAAAATTTTCAACATGAAAGCATGCCTTTAACTTGCTTGAACCTTTTGGACATTTATTTGCATAATGACCCTTTTCTCTACAAATGAAACAACAATTTGTTTTTCTTTTGAAACCCTGTTTCCTTTTCTTTACAAACTGATATTTAGGGTAAGGTCTTCTTGGGTTGGCTATTCTTTTGACTTTATATTTTCCATATCTTTTTGGCTTTCTATAACCCTTTGTGTGTTTTTTAAACTTGGTCCAAGGAAGAACTTCCTTGCAGACTGCTTGGCTAGGGTTTAGATTATGCACTGTTTTCTGCCAACAAAGATATTTGATCTTTTCTTGAATCCTAAAGATCAAATCAACCCAATAAATCATTTCAATTAACTTTCCTTGACCTTCTAGATCCTTTAAGATCATGTCCCCTAAATTTGCAGGCAGTTTAGATAAAAATTGAATTTTTTGCTGCACATCATTCATTAGACCTGCTTTATAAACTAGAGTCATATACTCATGACTGAATCCAGGAAACTTTTTCAAATCTGATAAGGTCATTCTAGATAAATCAAGAAGGAAACAGGGTTTCAAAAGAAAAACAGATTGTTGTTTCATTTGTAGAGAAAAGGGTCATTATGCAAATAAATGTCCAAAAGGTTCAAGCAAGTTAAAGGCATGCTTTCATGTTGAAAATTTTGAGGATGATTGGTCAGTTGTACATAGTGAGGATGATGTTGATTCTGTATATATTGTTACAGATAGTGAAGTTGAATTAGAAGAAGAATTTGATAATCTTGATATAGATCAAGGTTTTGAAAAGAATGAAGATTTTCAGACAGCTAGTAAAATGTTTAGATGTGGTACATCTGGTTGTTCAGAACAATTCTCTGATGTTCCTCTGTCAGAAGAAGAACATTTTAGTGACTATTATAGTGAAACAGAGTTTGATTATGATAAATATGAAGAAGAAGCATATCTGTCAGATTCTGCTTCTCAGACAACACAAACCTCTGTTGCATGGATGCCTAAACAAGAAAGTAGCAAAAAGGTTGTAGCTGCTCAGCAAGCTATTAAGTCTTTTTGTCCATTTGAAAAAACAGTCACAATTTCTACACCAGTACCTATCCCACAGTATGATTTAGCTGCAGAAAATCAAGTTTTGAAGAAGATAGTCAGAACAAACAACTTGTTGTATATACCAGTCCAAGTAAAGGTAAAAAATGACTGGATTCATGTTGATGGATTCATTGATACTCGTGGATCAACCAATCTTGCTCGCCCATCCTTATTTCAAGATTTGTGGAAACCTATGAAGCATATTATCACATCTGAAACCATTGGAGGTTCAGTAAATATTGATTCTTATGTGGATAATGTTTCTTTAAAAATAGGAGGGGAGATTCTTAAGATTTCTTGTGTCAAACACTATGATCCATCTGCTAGTTTATTTTTGGGAATGCCATTTGTAAATTCTGTCTTGCCATTTACAATAACTCATGACAGGGTTATTTGTTCCATCAAGAAAAAAGCTGTTGGAGTCAAAAGACTCACTCTTGCAGATTTTGAAGTTCAAGGAAAAGTTCAGAAGAAAGCTGCAATGAAGAAACCAGCTCGAGATTCAGACGATTGGATGGAAGTGTTAAAGATATATGCAGACAGAGTAGAAAAGAAAGCAAAGCATAAAGCCCATATCAGTGAAGAATGGACTGAAGATCAAAAGCAAGTTTATGAAGAACTGGTAAAAAATTGTTCTGATGACCCACAACAATTTTGGGATGTTTCAAGTCCCAAGCAAGAGATAAACACCATGCATGACAATGGTGTTAGAGGAAAAATGATACCCTGCACTCCTCAAGATGAAGAAGAGATGAGGAAGCAGATAAATGAATTACTAGAAATGAAGCTAATTGAGCCAAGCAATTCTCATTATTGTTGTTCTGCAATGATTGTGAGAAATCATGTTGAAGTGGTAAGAGGAAAAGCTCGAATGGTAATCAACTATTCCCCTCTTAATGCTATCACTTATGATTTCAAATATCCACTTCCTAGAATTGATACAATACTGCAGAAAATTCAAGATAGCTGCATCTATAGTAAGTTTGATATGAAATCAGGGTATTATCAGATTCAAATTGAAGAAAGGGATAGACACAAAACTGCATTCACTTGTCCAGCAGGTTTTTATCAATGGAATGTAGTTCCCTTTGGTTTAAAGAATGCTCCTAGTTATTTTCAGAAAAGAATGGATAGCATCTTTGGACAATATGATTTTATTGTTTCATATATAGATGATATCTTGATTTACAGCAAGTCAAAGGAGCAGCACATAAAACATTTGAAAATATTTCTTGATGAAGTTCGAAAGCATGGAATTGTGCTATCTGAAAAGAAGATGAAATTGTTTCAGAATGGCATTGAATTCCTTGGCATTTATATTGAAAGAGGCAAAATCCAAATGCAGCCTCATGTCTTGACTAAGGTAGTTGATTTTCCTGATCAGCTATCTGATGTAAAATTTGTACAAAGATTTCTAGGTGTTCTTAATTATGTACATAAGTATATACCTAGATTATCAGAAAAGACTTCTCCCATCAGACAACATTTAAAGGGTGGATGGTCTTCAGAGGCTACAAATGCAGTAAAAGCATTAAAAGCAGAATGTCAGAATTTACCCCAGCTAAAGCCACCAGGAGAAGGTTTATTAATTTTGCAAACAGATGCTAGTGATGATTTTTGGTCTGCTGTTTTATTAGAACTTGTTGATATTGGTCAAGAGGAATTATGTGGATATGCATCAGGAGAATTTAATTCTCATCAGAAAAATTACTTTACTGCAAAGAAAGAAACCTTAGCCATCTTTAATGGAATTCAGAGATTTGAATTATATTTAGCTCCAAGAAGATTTCTTATTAGAACAGATTCTAAAAACTTTCAGTACTTCTTGAAAGCTAAGCTAAATAGGAAAATGGCTAGAGGAAGATTACTTTCATGGCAGGTCTGGTTTTCTCAATATGAATTTGATATAGAATGGATACCAGGCAATACTAATCATTTGGCTGATGCATTGACCAGAGAAATGGCAAAAGCTTATAGAATTGTGAAGATTAAGCTTTTGGATCCAGATTTCAGAATATTCAAGTCCACAGATGAACCAGATACAATGGAAACACTTTCAGAAAGATTGAGAATCCTTGAAGATTACATGCCCATGACTGTGCAAGAAATCAAGAAGATTGTTGGTATGAGACTCAGAAGAAATTCTATCATCAGCAGTTATCAAGCTTGGAGAAGCAGGAATATTGGCCCTCAGTTGGGATTTCCAGAGGATTTGGTGAAGATTTATCCTTTACCAAATAGAAAGGTAAAAATTTACTTTGTCAGCTTGTCTGATTTATGGATGATTAAATGGACTGAAAAAATGATTCATACATTGAATGTATTGAATTATTATAATCTGATTGGAGCAGTAGATTTTGCTTTGTCAATCTACATGGCTGCTAAGATCAATAGCCTACCAATTGTCGAAGTCCATAGACAAGTTGGATATTTTCTGTTGGCTTTAAGAATTCCTGATCTACTTGGAGAATTAGAAGCAGCATATCTGCAGAGCAGTACTGATCATTATATGAGTCATCATACATTCCCACAATATGAACTGTTTGAAGAATTTTGTGATTGGGAAATTAAAAATACAGTCTGCATCAAAAAGAGTTCAAGAAGAGGTTCTCAATGTGTAGAAAGAACCATGGCTTACATTAGGAATTATGGAGCCCCTTGGGATATCATAATGACAGATGTTCCTGAAATCAAGTACAAAGATCCTCTCAAACAAATTTTGCTTGAAACCACAGAGAGTAAGTTAAAATTGGCTGAGAATAAAGAGGAGATTGAAAAGTTATGGCAATGGTGTCATGACTATCCTAGAAGCAATCTACATGACAAGAGGCATTTCATAATTCAGCTTGAAGATTATTTACCAGCTCAGAGCCCCATTAAATTTATCATCAACAACAGAGCTTATGTTTCAATTATCATTTCTGCAGGTAATTGGAATAATGATGTTTTTCAGATTGTCATCACATTACTATCTGCCAGGGTTTGTTCATCAGTTATCTTTGAATTAGGATGGCAGAAGGTCACTTATATGTCTGATTATTGTTTAAGATAGATTAAACATGCCATAGAAGCAGAAACCACAGCTATGCAGAGATTCTCTATGGAACAGCTTGATGGTGTTGAATTATTAGTGGAGTCAGTTCCAAAATTCTTTAAAGCTGTTAGAGATTCTTTTCTTGATCTTGAGATAGATCCTATTGCTTTTCCAATTGTCATAGATCCAATGGAGTACCGAAAAAGAAATAAAGGAATACACTACGATCTCCTAAAAATCAAGATGAAGCATCTTCTTCAAAGGTGATACAGATGGATATAGATAAAAACACTTATGAGTCACCAACATTGTACATTGATGTTCCCCCAGATGCTCAAAATGATCCATATGATGATGTGGAAGATTGGACATATTATCTTAACATGCAAGCAAGTGATAGTGATGATTTGAATTCTGATGGTTGGGACCCATTTGACAGAAGTCCTAAAGGATCTTGGTAGACCCAAGATTACTGTTTATAACTTTTTGTACAAAGTTTGTCTGCAATAATTGTACTCTAAAGTTTATGAGTAGACACCGTCGTGCCTTAGTGCTTATACGACAGGACCCTCATAATTTTAGATTGCGATTTTCTTTGATTATGTCGGATTTGGTTTGATTTTCTGTCCTTTGAGTTTTCGAAAGGTCACACTGGTCCATCCCGGTTTCCCCGGTTGAGTCGGTTCAGTTTTTGTATAAATAAGCAATGAGAACCTCACTCATCACATATTCGAGAGTCGAGAGCGAACTCAAGCATTGCTTTCTATCTTTGTAATTTGAGTGTTTTTATTAATGTTGAAGCCGTTAGGCCGCCAGTCGTCACATGATTGTTCTATAAGAGAATTATTGCAAAAGAAGCCGAAGGATCAGGAGGAAGCCAGGAAGCCGTTGAAGAGGCGCAGATAGGAGTGTAAGTCGCCGTTATAGTCCGTTGTGGGTGTGCTTGATCGGTGCTGTGAGCAAAGATTCGTGCTTGTAGAAGATATTGTGACACCAGCGTGAATCTGGTCAGTGTTATTAAATCACTCTGTTATTATCTTTAAGATGCTGTTGTTCGCCATAGTTCCCTGTATTATTGCAATCTATATAGTCCTCATTTACTGCATAAGTAAAATCTTGTTAAACGAATTAGTTGACGTCGTAAGAGCTAGTTCTGAGTCTGTCTAAGATATTTCCTTAAAATTGGTATCAGAGCTATTTCTTTAAAATTGGTATCAGAGCCACACCACGATCTTGTGGATACTTGCAGAGCCACACCCCGATCTTGTGAATTATTCTCTTGTATAAAAAATCTCTTAGGAATAGTAATATCTACAGTAGTTTCCCGATTGTAACAGTGTTATCAGCTATGGCAAATCTTTTATCCCGAACCTTCTCCCGTGTCGATAAAAGAACTGTTGAAGTTTCTTCCCGTGATCATGAATCCGAAGAGCAATCTTTAGTAGATCCTTCTACATGGAATCCACCTGCATTACATGCAGATGATATATATAAGAAGGACGGATTGTTTCTTAAAAAGAAAAGGTTTTTAAAAGAAGTTGAGCTGACTGTTAAAATTTCTGGCCCGACTACTCAAATAGTCTCTTTACCCATGTTCAGTGAGTCCGATCTTCAAAAATTTTGAGATCTTGTAAAAGATAGTAAATATTCATACATTCATTTTGGAGGTTGTCGCATAGGTCTTGCCCCATTATTCCGTCAAGGAATTAATTCTCCATGAAGAGCCGAATTATTCGATGCTCGTCATAAACATTATGAACATGCTCGCATTGGAACTATT
>LPNX010510719.1:377333-589048 GCA_001517045.1 Pseudotsuga menziesii | reverse complement strand
ATCTGACTGCTGTATGGGGACTGTTTGGACTGCAGGCTGAGCTATTGGCAGTTGTCGGGGAAATCTAGTCACCACTTGATGGTCAGATTCAGTAATGATTGACTGAGCAATACTGACAGGTTTCTTAGATATTTTATTCCAATTTGTGACCCACTCATCTGGAGGAATAAGATCTCTTTTGGCTATAGCTAGTGGAGCTATAGGATTACATGAACTGTCGTATTGTATCATTGTGACGGTATCGGATTCTTTTTCAGGAGCATGCAACACAGCAGGAATTGTTGTATTGTAGAATCTAATGCAGGTAATGTAAAATACTGTCAAATTTTTGGATTTTGAGGAGAAGCCTTCATAACCTTGGGTTTGAATACCTAAGGTTAGACAATTTTGGATATTTGGGTCATCCAAAGCAACAGAGAAATCGGGGCAGACATCATATTGAATAGGTCCATCAGACAAGGTTGTTTCAATGCCACCGATTAAGGCTTGTGTAAAGGAGGTCCATCTATTATCAAACAGGGCTGAAAATACGAAGGTTGGTTGTCCTTTTCTATGCAGAGCATTTATCCCGATCCTCACCATCCCGAGATGGACATACTTGTAACCAGATTTAAGAGCAGCTTGAATATGTTTGGGCTCTAGTAACGGGACAGTCATCATGGTATTTGAATTTAACTCAGTGCGTATGGAATTCTCACGGATTTTGATATGTGACAAAGCATTGAGTTGAAAAGCAGAGAGGTTTTTATATACATCAGAGGCAGAAAGCTAAGGAAGTTTCCATGCCATTCGGGGGTTAGACTCTTCAATGGCTAAGGTTGCAGAATTAGAAGAGGAAGCAGGAGACATACAAAGATTTTCAAGTCCAGATCTTAATTGTTCTTCTGTTTCAATTTCTTCAAAGTGTTTTGAACCGAAGCGACCCATTGAAGAGGATGAAGAGTCCATTTTATCACAATGTGCCTATTATTACCACTTATACCAGAAAATAATAGCACTAAGACAGTCTAGTACACTATACTATTATGCAGACTGAATATGGACAGTACGATATATCCAATAAGTGTAACCCGAAGGAACTATGCGTTCGGCTCGAGCAATTGGATTTAAACCAATGCAGACCGACTACTTTCACCACAGAAGTGGATCACTTGATATCACAAGTATTCGGGACAGAGCTATTTTTTCATACAAGGTAATAGAAAATAGAGCAAATTCTGATTTCGAACCATAAGAATGTAGATGATGCAGAGGAGAAATAAGGGATAGGCTTAACTGATCATCGCGGTGACATTTTGCACAGAGTTCTCGACCGAACGCTTTCAACGCCTCAACGCCCACACTGCTACAACGGCTCTTGCGCTATTCACGATCTCAAACGAACACTTCTAGCACGTCCAACTCATACGATGAATTTTACACAGCTACGTCGATCTCAGCTTATATATTCACTCAGAACCCGCATCAATTACACACGAAACTTGGCTCTTATACCAATTTTTGCCCAGGATTAAACAGAGTAAATATTTGCAATATTTGATACGACAGATCTTGCTTCAGATAGACAAATTCGCATTTGTGGTTAATAAGCATTCTGAGCAGAAAAGAGGAAAACCTAGGTTGGTTGTAAATTATAAGCCACTTAATGCTGCTTTACAAAAGGTAAGGTATCCTCTTCCAGATAAAGCCAGCCTGTTGCAGAGAATAACAGGTTGCACGATTTTCAGTAAGTTTGATTTGAAGTCTAGTTTTTACCAGATTGGTATAAAATCTGAAGATCGGTTTAAGACAACATTTGTGATTCCACATGGGCAAAATCAGTGGAAAGTGTTGCCTTTTGGTATCAACAATGCACCCTCTGAATTCCAGAAACGCATGGAGGATATATTCTGCGATTTCAGTTGGGAATTAGTATTCATTGATGACATACTCATCTGTTCTAAAAACCTGCAAGAACACCAGAAGCACTTGCAGAAATTTTATGAGTTAGTCTTCAAGCATGGGTTAGTCCTTTCAGAACCAAAAAGACAATCCAGCACTTTATTCTGTTCCTGAAACCAGTAAAGTTTATCATAAGAACAGATTTAAAGATTATGCTCGGCATATTTAAGAATGACAGTTTGATGGCTGAAAATAGCAGTAGGATATTAAAGTGGTTTTTATGGCTTAGTAATTTTGATTATGAAATTGTTTATAAGCCTGGATATCTTAACTGTTTGGCTGATATGTTAACCAGAGAATCAACTCAAAAGCATCCCCCAGCCTTGAATATGTTTTCTGCCAGAAGTTCAAGCTCAGGAGCAGACAAAGATCCTTCCAGTGACAAAGGAAAAGCTCCTATGACAGCCGAAGAATTAGCGGCTGATGAAGACAGAAGAAAAGCTCATGAAGAGCTTATTGCAAAAAAAGGATTGTTTATCCTTCCTTGGGACAACACCTTGCCGAAAGAAGTTCGGATTCAAACTCTGGGAATATCTCCAAGGGCGAGATCCATATGATTAAGCAGTGGTGGGCCCTTTCCGAAGGCTGAGTGGACCAGCTTTGTCCACATTGTTTCCCTCGTGGGAGGGATGAAAGCTCCACAGTTGTAATAGTTAGAGAATAAAACTGTTGTGGGCCAGTATAGCTCCACTTTGTATATTGTGTCAGCGTCTGTCGGCCATGACCGAAGATTCCAGGTCCCCGTAATGCCGCCGACTAGTTAAGGGATGAGATAACGACAGTGGCTGTCCCCACTTGTCGCCCCAGATGATTCTTTATGACCTATTAGTGTAAGTTTGGGTAACCGGGATTACCGATTGACCTGCTAGTGTCAGTGGATGCCTACCGGTCCACCGGTAGAAGTTTGTATAAATAAAGGCCTCGGGCCTCATTTGAGCATAGCAAGTTTTGCATTGAGCAAGTAGTCCGCTCTGCAAGTCTCGAGTCTGCAAGTTGAGTCTGTAAGTCTGTGTATTGAGAAAGTAGTCCGCTCTGCACAAAAGTCTAGAGTCTGTAAAGAGGATTATGCTCTACGTCTTGGGTACGTCCTATAAGATCGCATCAGAAACTCGAGTTTGTTTATATAGTCTGTAACAGACTAAGTATGTTCTGCAGGTTGGGTTCATCCTAATAACACTGCATCAGAAAATTCTGAGTATTAGTAGCATTGCGTCTGTAACAAAGTGTATGCTCTGGGACTTGGCCCTGTGCTATAAGATCTCATCAAAAGCTTTGATTATGAGTGTTTGGTTTGGCAGTGATGAACTTCGCAGTCTGAAGGCGATCTGCATATAAAGTCTGTAATGTATCTCTCTGTTATAATAACAATCTTCATCTCTGTGTGTATCATTCTTATTGTTGTTCTGAGTCGTTTAATTAAGAAAGAGCTGTGTGATATTATTGCGGTGTCTGCAAACTAAGAAGGATTAATACAATGTTGATCGATCACTGGCGAGCAACTTGCCAGCGGTCGATCAACAGTCTCTCTTCCTTCTTAATTTGCAGACACAGATATTATATCACGCAATTCCTTGTTAATGATACGACTTAATACAGCAATTAAAATGATACACACAGAGATAATGATTGTTATTAAAACAGAAAGATACATTACAGACTCTGATATGCAGATCACCTTCGGACTGCGAAGGTCGTCACTGCGCACATAGACAATACCTAGGCAAAGCTTTTGATGAGATCTTATAGCACAGGGCCAAGTCTCAGAGCATACGTTTTGTTACAGACGCAATGCTACTAATACTCAGAACTTTCTGATACAGTGTTATAGGATGAACCCAACTTGCAGAGCATACTCGGTCTGATACAGACACTATAGACAGACTTGAGTTTCTGATGCGTTCTTATAGGACGTACCCAAGACGCAGAGCATAATCCTCTTACAGACGCTAGACTTATGTGCATAGCGGACTACTTGCTCAATACACAGACTTATAGACCCAACTTGTAGACTCGAGACTTGCAGAGCGGACTACTTGCTCAATGCAAAACTTGTTATGTCTCAAATGAAGCCCGAGGCCCTTATTTATACAATCTTCTATTGGTGAGCCAGTAGGCAGCGACTGACACTAGCAAGTCAATCGGTAAACCGGTTACCCAAAACTGACAACTATAGGTCATAACCGAATCAACCAGGGCGACAAGTGGGGACCACCACTGTCGTTATCTCATCCCTTAACTATCCAGTGGCATTACGGGGACCCGGAACCTTTTTTATGGCCGACAGACGCAGACACATAGTACAAGGTGGAGCTATACTAGCCCACGACAGTTTTATTCCCTAACTATTACAACTGTGGAGCTTTCATCCTGCCCATGAGGGAAACAATGTGGACAAAGCTGGTCCACTCAGCCTTCGAAAAGGGCCCACCACTGCTTTCTGCTAATCGTATGGATCTCGCCCTTGTAAATATTCCCATATCTCATCGTCGTCGGATGAGTCATAGGCTTGAG
This sequence comes from Pseudotsuga menziesii, assembly GCA_001517045.1. Taxonomy (NCBI): domain Eukaryota; kingdom Viridiplantae; phylum Streptophyta; class Pinopsida; order Pinales; family Pinaceae; genus Pseudotsuga; species Pseudotsuga menziesii. Next base: position 584,596 of record LPNX010510719.1, on the reverse strand, counting down.
CATCTTCTAGCCTTGGCGAATCTTCTGGCGATGGCGAGGGATACAAGAAAGGACTGAAACACCTTTCAACATCTGAAACTTTAAATATCAAATTAGGTTCACAAATAAATTCTCCTCTGAAGTGTGATTCAACCCGATAGTCCAGTGGAATTTCTCTGGTAGTTACTCTGGACTCGATATGGTTACCTTCTATGCTTCTTCAGATAAACTTCTGTTGAGCATATAACCAATGCTCCAGAGGTTTGTAAGTTCCTCCTTCATGATGAAGCATAAACTTAAACCACTGATTTTCCTGATCAGCGATTTCCATATCAGCTTTTAAATGGAGAATAAAATTGGCACGTCTATTCTCCCAATCTTCGCGTGGACGGAAATTATCTAGGAAGACATCAGTCCAACCAGACCAAGTAATATTGTGTCGCAAATTTGTTGGATCAGCACAAATGATTATTCTTTTATGCTCCCTGCAGCATTGCAAGATTAAATTGTAAGATGTCCATGGGTTAGTCCCAGAAGCACTTGCAGAAATTTTATGAGTTAGTCTTCAAGCATGGGTTAGTCCTTTCAGAACCAAAAATGGAAATAGGAAAAACTGAAATAGAGTTTCTCGGTTTCAAGATTCAAAAGGGACAAGTTATTTTGCAAAATCATGTCCTTTCATGTTTCAGTAAGTTTCCTAATGAAATATTGGATAAGACCCAGTTGCAGATATTTTTAAGATCTCTGAATTATATCAGACCTTTCTATAAAGGTCAGGCAGCTGACATATTTATCTTGCAGCAAAGATTAAAGAAGAATCCGCCGAAATGGTCAGCTGATATGTCTGCATCAGTTCAGAAGATAAAGCAGAAAGTTTTAGAACTGCCGCCTCTCTCCCTGCCAACTGGTAATGGTAGCTTGATAATAGAAACAGATGCCTCATCACAGACATGGGGGGGCGTATTACTCGAAGCTATAGATGGCAGAGAAAATATATGTGGTTACGGATCTGGTTCATTCAAAGCAGGGCGAGCATGGTATCAGAGCCAACAACATTGTATTCTGCATAAACATTGTAAGCTTTCTGCAGAACATTTTTCCATTTATTCTTTATTGTTGCTGCAAGATCTAGTTAAGTAATATTCCTCGTAGGCAAGCGGAAATGGTTTGCTAAGTAATCGAAGAAAATCTTAAGGGTTTCTAAGAGGTCTATGTCAGGGTAATAGCCGTTGGAGTTAGGCGCCGTAAATCCCGTTTGTTTGACCTAAGGTGAGTCTGAACTCTTTTAAAATGGATCCTTCGATGGATGTTACTTCTCACACACTACTAGACTGTCAACAAGAGGATAATGGTGAAGTATCTCTTGCAGAGAGACGTTCATCCTTTGTAGAATGCTCAACCTCTGACCCTTCTTCTTCCATCATTCATATTGAAAACACCAATCCTTCTTCTGAATGGCAACTACCTGCAATCCTTCCAAAAGACGTATATAAGCTTTCCGTTTGGGAATACTTAGCCTATACTCATATTAAAGTTTCTTCTGTCGATATTTCTTTTACTGACTCTAAGGAGCTAGTTCATATTAATTTATTAGACAAAAGACAAATTGACTGGGCTAAAAGACAAGGATATAAATATGCACACCTTGGTGCAATCAAACTCGGCCTTGGTCCCTTAGTTCGTCCATACCTTCATGTGTCTTCTCTTTGTGTCACTGTAGATACGCGTCATACTCAATTTGCAGATGCTATCATTGGTGGCTTTACCGTCCCTCTTCTTGATGGTCCATCCTTTGGCACCATCTTCCCCAAATATAGCGTAAGCCTCGATGATCCTCACATTTATGATTTGATTAAGGCTTACATCCTCTCGCAGGGATTTTCTATGATGACTGGTTCTAAAATCATCCAACTGAAAAGCTTTGTCTGTGTCCGTTTCGGGAATGATAACATCCCTCCATTACGCTCCCATGTTCATCAGAGCTCACGCTTGCTTAGCGTGGTGGAACAGGACAAGTCAAAACAAGCTCAGCCAGTTACCTTTGACTGGACTGGAATAAAATATCCCAGTAACTGGGAAATCCGTTATAATGAGCTCATAAATGTAGAAGCCACTTGCAGTGCTTTGACAACTCGGCCTCTACAATTTAACAGACAAACCAGTTCATTCAGATATATTGAACCAGATACCACACCTGCCCCTGCATTCTCTTCACTTCCTAGATCTTCTTCTGTCCGTTCTCATAGAAGAATAACTCAAAGACATCCTTCTACTTCTCTACCTGTAACTACTTCTTTTACAGGCTTGTCTGATAATGAACATCAAGGACAGCATCAAAATTGTCCAGCCTGTAGAAAGACTCTCCAAAAATTACAACATTATAAAGAGAGACCGACCTTAGGAATGTTTTCTCTTCCTAGGCAAAATGGTGCAATAGAAACATCCAGTCAAGGACGCAGAACTTTCTATCCAGGAAGAAATCTGCCAGACACTCCCTTCAGACAATTCTCTTCTGATGGGAACATTAAAAAATAATATCTTCCTCATAAATCTTCCGGAGCAGATGAATCTATCTCTGACAAAATTAAACTAGCAAATTGGGGAAATTTCCAGCACCAGTTGACCGCCAAAAATCTAGATGACATGGCTCTAGATTTGTTACAAATAAAAAGCACTATTCTTGAAGAAAAGGAAAAGGTCTCTGTTATTGAAACAAAGATGGATCTGATAAATCATCTGTTATCAGATTCTGAGGAAATTAAAACTGTTGTTACAGCGGCAGCAGAGAAAATAGAAAAAAGATTGGAGAGGATCGAAGAGCTAATTTTACAAACCGAAAATTTAAAGAAGCGAGCTCCAAAAGTAAGTCCCATGGCTTTATCTTTAGCTTTGAAGGGATATGAGAAGAAGAAGCCTGCTGACCCAAAGTTAGAAAGAAGTTTATCATTTGGGATGTTCAGCATTCAAGAAGAAAATACTGAAGGAGAAGATGATCGGCCAGAGTTTAACTTTGGTCAAGATGAATCTAACTTTGAAGAAGTCAAAGATTGGCTTGGGTTCTTTAAAACCCTTAAACCATCCCTTGAGCCCAAATACCTTCAAATGATGTCAGCTCAGCCTCATACTGAATCTTCTGGATCCCATCAGCCATTAGAAAATGATACTGATATGCCATCTGCTTCAACTACCCCTCAGTTTAATACAAGTTTCAGTATCAATTCTCTCAGCAATATTATCTCCCAAATGCCAGACCATCCTGTTCTGAACATTCAGTGCCAATGTAGAGATGAAATAAAAACTGCTATCACATTGTTATATCACTGGACAATTGCTCAGCGAACAAAGAATTCCTCTCTGACTGGCCAATATTTAGGGAGTCTAATAGTTGCAGGTCTTTCTGGCCTTGCATCCGAATGGTGGAGACATCTTCCAGGAGAGGCAAGGAATGAAATGCTATTTGCCAATGATGCTGACCAACAAATTTTAAAGGCTCTGGGAAAACAATTTCATGGTGAAGATGATATTGATTAGACTGATCATTTTGCTTCACTATTCATGACAGCTCGGCTTTGCAACCTGTCTCAAGCCGAAGCATATTTCTGCTATATGCAAAAGCTACTCATCTCAGCAGGAAAGGCAAATGACCCCGCATATCTGAAACACTACCTTCGTAGTTTCCCTGGTCATGTTCCTGACGCTGTAGAAAAATATATGAAAGATAAAAATATCAAATATCAAGATCTTTCTATAGCACAGCTTCATCATCATATTCTGGAAACATGACAGGAACATTGTCTTGCTAAGAGAGTAGATAAGGATTTTAAGCGGCATCAGGATATGTTTACTCCATCTTTCTGCAAAAATATTGCCCAGATGCCTGATTGGGGTTGTGGAGCACACAATCGTGGACATTTACAGTCTGGCTGTAAGTGTCATAGCAAAAAGAAGAAAAAGGGGTTTTATACAAGTGATCCTAAACATCATTATCCGAATAAACCCTTGCAGTATTCCAGAAAGCCAAAATCTAGGTTTCCTAAACAGAAGGCTCCTAGAAAGTTTGTTAAGTGTCGTTGTTACCAAGCTGATAGTAAAGCATGTTTTCTCTGTGGAAAACCTGGTCATTGGGCAAACAAGTGTCCTAAGAAAAAATCCAAGCCCAAGCTTGCAGCTTTCTGCGACAATCTGGATCCTAGATGGTGGCATAAGCCAGATGATGATGAGGCACCATCCGGAGAAGTTTTGTATCTTCCTTCTGAAGACTCTGATTCTTGCAGCGAATCAGACCCTGAGTTCTAGCCTGCTTTAAACAAATTTGCTCCTTCATCCTCTGCTTCTGAAGATGAAGCAAATTTGGGGGGCTTTGAGGTTCCTGAATTTGACTTTTCTCTTAATATGTTCTCCTTATCCAAGCATCAAGAGATCGAAAAGCATATTGCTGCCATTGATCTTCAGCTCTCTGAGCTAGAACCTTATCAGTATCAACAAAGAGGAAATCTCAGAGAAGAAAAGAAACAGTTGCTCAAACAGTTTGAGCAATATAAAGGAAAGGAGAAAATCGAATATGTAACCTCTCTGTCTTATAGTCCTGCAGACCTTTACAGAAGTTATCCAGAAGGTCATCAAGATAGACAAAAATTCAGAACAGATAAAGAAGCAAAATTAAGGTTACAGATTAAAGAAAAGCAGCAGTAGCTGAGAAAACTATGCAGTGAAATTGAAGAACTAAAGAGTGCTGTAAAAATACTGTAGATAGAAAGAGATCAATCTTCAGATGAAGATTTAAGCAAGCACTATGAGAGTGCTCTGAGTACTGAATGCATAGAAAGAGAAGAATCTCCTCCCTCCTCTCCTCCTCCTCAGATCCTAAGCCTCTCCATGCTTTCAGGTCCTAAAGTGTATATTTCTGTACAGTTCCATCCCTGTGAATATAAACCTTATATTCTTAGCTGTATGATAGACTCTGGATGCCAAGTTAACCTAGCTAGAGGTTTTGCTTTGCCCTCTTTCTACTAGGAAAAGGCTATTGATGGTGGTACATCCATTAATGGAACTCCTGTCCTTCTTCAAGCCAAAGCTGAATTTTTACCTGTAAATTTTAATGGCATTCATGATAAGCTAACTGTGTATAGAATGGATGATTTAAGTGAAGACTGTGTTCTAGGTGCTGAATTCCTTCACAGAGTCAGCCCCTACCTGGTTGACCATAAGAAAATGATATTTTCCTGTGTCTTGAATAACCAGTCTGTCACATTACCTATTTCATTTAAATCTATCCCCAGAACTAGAATAACTGAGCCTCAGCCTGTACATATTCCTAACAGAGCTCAGCTTATGAAGATGGATAGATGTAAAACCTTCTCAGATATTCATGGAGCTGCAACATTAAAAGATATCTCTGAGAAGTTAAAGAAAGATTGCTGCTCAGATAGTCCAAATGCATTCTGGACTAGAGAGAAGTACTTCGTCTCTCTCCCATATGATCCTCTGCAGCGCATCAAACCTATGAAAGCTTCTGCGGCGTTAATGTCGCCTGCAGAAAGACAGTTCTGTGATTCCAAGATAAAAGAACTGTTAGCTAAAGGCTTAATAGAACCTTCAAAGAGCCCTTGGGCTTGCAGAGCATTTGTGGTTAATAAGCATTCTGAGTAGAAAAGAGGAAAACCTAGGTTGGTTGTAATTTATAAGCCGCTTAATGCTGCTTTACAAAAGGTAAGGTATCCTCTTCCAGATAAAGCCAGCCTGTTGCAGAGAATAACAGGTTGCACGATTTTCAGTAAGTTTGATTTGAAGTCTGGTTTTTACCAGATTGGTATAAAATCTGAAGATCGGTTTAAGACAGCATTTGTGGTTCCACACGGGCAATATCAGTGGAAAGTGCTGCCTTTTGGTATCAACAATGCACCCTCTGAATTCCAGAAACGCATGGAGGATATATTCCGTGATTTCAGTTGGGCATTAGTATTCATTGATGACATACTCATCTGTTCTAAAAACTTGCAAGAACACCAGAAACTCAAGAGTATTTATAGAGTCTGTAAGAGGAGTATGCTCTGCGTCTTGGCCTTTGAGCTATAAGATCGCACCAGAAAGCTCTGAGTATTAATAAGTGTGCGTATGTAACAAAGCGTATGCTCTGCGTCTTGGCCTTGCGCTATAAGATCGCATCAGAAGCTTTGCTTAGGAATTGTTTGTGTACGCAGTTCCGACCTAATATTGTGGCTTTGCCATTAGCTCTAGTAGTTTGATGAATAGCATAATAATCAATCCATCTGAGTGAATGATCAAATGTAAATGCAAAGTGATGAAATTAACATGCTATTAATACAAATGGGTCAAAAAATAATTTACATTGTTTATATAATCAATGTTGACATCGTAGCTTCTTCTTCCTTCTACAAGATCTGTCTGTAGTTGTAAAATTTTCTGTTGGACCTCTATTGGCAGGAGTTGCATTCTAATGGAAAGACATTCTATACAAAAGTGCAAATGGCAAGAAGAAGAAAATTAAAACTTGAAACCTATCTCTAGCTTGAACTTGCTGGGAACGTTCCCCCTTGCAAAACATTTTTATATCATAGATTAGGGTCCCTTCTCTTGTAAGCACATCAACAAGACAATCCTCCTTGTCTGCTTTATAAAAAATGTCGAAGTCAAAACCTTGAAGCCAGATAGACCATCTAAGTACCTTGGAATTTCATTGTTCTAACAATCTCTTGTTCGACAGGATTTCTTTCATATTTTTCAAATCAGTCCTGACCATAAATCTGACACTTTTCAGAAACAATATGAACCTTTGAATCCATTTTTTTACTGCCAAATTTTCTTTATGTGAATAAGGATACTTAAATCATGTTTCAACAAAACTTCCTGAAGTGTAGGCACAAACTTACTCACTTCTGGAATTCTTTTGCAGTAATATTGTTGTCCATGTTTGGTTAGAAGCATCAGTTTCTAGTATAAAAGGAAGATCTTGGTCTAGCAACAATAATGGAGGGAGCTTTTGGATATTAATTTTTATCCGCTTGACTGATGTTGTTATTTCATATGTCCATTTTGATCATGTTTTCAATATTTGTTGTAGTATCTTGGTATCCATGGCTTCATGCTGAGAAAATTGTCTGATGTAGTTGAGACAACCAAGAAACATTTGGATTGTCTTGACATCTGGTAATCTGTTAGAAAAATTAAGTAACTTTTGAAAAACATGTGGTTGCAAGGTTACCTTACCTTATGAAATATGAAAACCTAGATATTCTATGTTAGCCTAAGTAATTACAAATTTTTCTGGTACCACAAAAAGAACCATGTCATGCTTATAGGAAAATAAATAATTGTTATAAGTGCAGTTTGTGTTGTGCAATATCTCTACTGAAAATGAGTAAATCATCCATATATACAATTATAAAATCTAAAGGCCGAAAAATGTCTTCCATCTTCTTCTGGAATCTTGACGGTGCATTCTTTAGCTTGAAGGGCATAACAAGCCATTGATATTGACTATTTGGCACTACAAAAGATGTCTTGGAGTAATGCCAAGTTTCCAAAATCCATTTTCAAGTCAAAATTACTGAAAACGTTATACTTGGCTATCTTGACGAAAAATAATTATTTATTTGGAAATGGATATCTTATTGATTCTAAAGCATCATTTAAAACTTCATAATTAACAACCAATCTATTTTTACCTCTCTTCTGCTCAGAATGCTTGATAACATAGAAGGAAAAACAAGCCCATGAACTCCTACATGGTTCTATCATCTTTCTTTCTAAAAATTGTTGGATTTCTTCTTTGCATGCTTGTTGCTCTATAGGGATCATGTGATTGGAAGAGGCCTTTTGTGGCTTGATTTGGACACCTTCTTTGTATGGAAGACGAAGATAGTACTTCTTTCTGGTCCAGAATGCATCTGGATGATCAGAAGTACACTCTACTTTTAATTTCTTCACAATGTCTCCAAGAATTTCTTGGCCATGCAAATCAAGATGTTTGACAATCTTTTTTATTTTGGCCAAATCTTTGAGTGATTCTTAAATCAAAATATGGGACTTTTGCAGAAGTTCTTATTGTGAATTCTGTCTTGGCTAGAACTGATACATTTTTATTATGTAGTGTGAATTCAATCGATTCTTCTCTAACAAGCATAGGTAAATGCTTCTTAACAAAATCTTGACCTATAAGCATATCTACATAGATGCTTTCATAGATACAAGTGGCTCTAATAACTTTGCTTGTCCTTCTCTATTTAAAGGGTTTTGGAAACCACTGAAGCATATTTTGATTTCCGAAATAGTGGGTGGAAATGTACAACTTACTCATTATGTAGATGATATTTCTTTAAAAGTTGGGGGGAGTATTGTTGTGATTTCTACTATTCAACATTATGATCCCTCTGCAAGTTTATTTCTTGGTATGCCTTTTATTAACTCTGTCTTTCTAGTCACTATCAGCGAAGATAAGATTATCCTTAGCATGAAGAAGAAAGTTGTGGCAGTTCCCAGATTATCATTAGCTAATTCAGAAGCTAGAAAGGAACAAAGCCAAAGAAAAGCTAGAATTAGAAAAAGAGAAAATGATTCTAATAACTGGATAGAGTTTCTACAGAATTATGAAGAAAGAACCGAAAAGAAGACCAAGCAAAAGGCAACAAGAGAACCTCAATGGAATGAAAAGCAGTTAGCCCTTTATGAAGATCTGTTACAGAATTGATCAGAAAATCCATAGTTATTTTGGGATATGGAAAGCCCAAAATAGGAGATAGTTACTCTGCACGATAATGGAGTAACTGTAAAAAGTAATTCCTTGCACCCCTTCTGATGAGCAAGAAATGAAGAAACAGGTGCAGGAATTGTTAGAATTGAAATTAGTAGAGCCTAGCAATTCCCATTATTGTTGCTCTGCCATGATTGTAAGAAATCATGCTGAAATAGTTCGTGGAAAGGCAAGGATGGTAATTAATTATAAGTCGTTAAATGCTATAACACAAGATTTCAAATATCCTTTGCCAAGAACAGAAGTGATAATGCAGAAGATCCAGAATAGCAAAGTATTCAGTAAGTTTGACATGAAGTCTGGATACTATCAAGTGCAAGTAGAAGAAAAGGATCGTCATAAGACTACATTTAGTTGTCCTGCAGGATTTTATCAGTGGATAGTAGTTCCATTCGGCCTCAAGAATGCTCCGGCCTTCTTCCAAAGAAGAATAGACTCTATATTTAGCAGGTATGACTTTATTACTACTTATATAGATGACATATTAATTCATAGCCCTGATGAAGAAACACATTTAGAACATTTGGCTATATTTTTAAAGGATGTTCAAGAGCATGGCATTATTTTGTCAGAAAAGAAAATGAATTTATTCCAAGATAGTATAGACTTCCCTAGATTACATATCTATCAGGGACAAATCCAAATGCAGCTGCATGTTCTAACAAAGTTGTCTGAATTTCCTGATCAATTAGAGGATACCAAATCTATATAGAGATTCTTGGGTGTTTAAATTATATTCATAAGTATCTTCCCAGATTGTCAAAAAGGACAGCCCCCATTAGAAGACACCTTCAAGGTGGATGGTCTGATCAAGCCACTCAAGCCGTAAAAAGAATTAAAGAAAAATGCAAAGATTTGCCTACATTAAATCCTCCAGGTCAAGGACAGTTAATTTTACAGACAGATGGATATGATTAATTTTGGGCAACAGTTCTATTTGAAAAAGAAAAGGAAGGAGTATAAGATTGTATCAGAAATTCTCTCTGTGTTATCGAGTCTGTAAATGAAGAGTATGCTTTGCAACTTGCCTTCCATGGTATAAGATTGCATCAGAAATTCTATATTGATTTCTTGAGTGTAAGTTTTGGTAATGACGAGCTTCGCCCTCCGAAGCCGATTTACCCTGTGTATGTCTGCAACTGCATTGTAATCTGTTGTTATCTTGGAATAGAAGGAAGTGTTGAAGTCTGCTGTTCGATCTTGGAGCGATTGGTATCAGAGCCAAGCAGCATTTGTGACTCAGTATTGTTTACATTTATTCTGTAAGTTGATACATAAGATCTTCAAGCTCTGTATTTCATATTCCGCATATCTTTCTCTGTGTAAGCTAGATAAATTGTGTCCTGTAGGCTACGGAAATGGTAGTCAAATAAACTGACTGGACCTAGAGATTTATAAGAGGTTTTAGTTTCGGCAGCAGCTAAGGGATAGCGAAGTAAGTCCGAGTGATAGGAAAACCCGTGTGAGGATAAATCTCATTGGTATGGATCCGTCAATGGATGCGATTTCTCACTTAACTCTAGATTGCCAGCAGGAAGATACTGCTGAAGTATCTTTAGCAGCCTGTCGTTCTTCTTATCAACATGCCTCACCTGAGTCAAATTCCTCTGTTATACATATCCAAGATGTTAATCCGTCACAAGACTAGCAGTTACCTACAATATTTCCCTCTGATGTCTACAAGCTTAAATGGTGGAAATATGCCTCCGCAACACAAATTAGATCTCCTCTGTAGATATATCCTTTACCGACTCTGAGGAACCTGTGCATATAAACCTTCTTGACCGTCAGCAAATAGACTGGGCTATTAAATCCGGTTATAAGTACGCACACCTTGGTGCTATCAAATTAGGTCTAGGTCCTTTACTCAGACCTTGTCTCTCTGTCTCTTCATTATGCATAGCAGTTGACACATGCCATCAAACCTTTGCAGACGCCATCATTGGTGGTTTTACTGCACCCCTTCACGATGGTCTAGCGTTTGGAACTGTTTTCCCCAAATACTCAGTCAGCCTTGACGACCCGCATATCTATGACTTGTTGAAAGCCTACATTCTTCCTCAGGGTTTTCGCATGATGCAAGGCTCCAAAATTATACAGCTCAAAGCCATTGTCTGTATCCGCTTTGGGAATGATACACTTCCCCCACTAAGGTCAAAAGTCCATCAGAGTTCGCACCTGCAAAGCGTGGTGGAGTCTGATAAGTCCAAGCAAGCCACTCCTATAACTTTTGACTGGATAGGCATACATTATCCTAAACAATGGGAAGTCAGGTATCAAGAACTCAGAAACGCCGATAGTATGCAACATACTCTCAGAAACAAGCCACTAATATTTGACAGACAGAATAGCTCATTTAGGCTACCTGAGCAAACCCCAGCACCCAAATTCTCTCCTCCTCTGATCAGATCTTCCTCTCTCTCAAGTCATAGCCAAAGACCAAGAGATTCAAGTTCTTCTTCCTTATCTGAATCTCCCTCTACATCATATACTGGCCTTCATGATACAGAACACCGAGGCCAGCACACAGATTGCCAAGCTTGCAGAAAGATCCTACAAAGGATCCAACACCATAAGCAAAGTCAACACCCAAGCTTAGGAATGTTTAGTTTTCCAAGACAAAACGAAGCCTATGAGGCTGTAGTCTAAGGCCGGAAATCTTATTTCCCTGGCAGGAACTTACCCGAAGTCCCTTTCCAACAATATTCCCCAGATGGACTAGTTAAGAAAGAATTCCTTCCCTACAAATCCACTGGTCCAGATGACTCAGCATCTGATGAAATTAAATTGGCAAATTGGGGTAACATGCAGCAAAAGTTGGCTGCCCAGAATATCGATGATATGGCTTCTGACCTTCAGAACATTAAGCATGCCATAATCGAAGAAAAACATAAAATTGCTATGGTAGAAACCAAGCTAGGACTCATAGATCATCTTCTAGCAGATTCTGCAGCGATCAAGGAAGCAGTAGCTAAGGCTGCTGACAAAACTGAAAGAAGATTAGACAAACTTGAGGAACTTATAAGCCAAACTCATGAATTGAAGAAGAAAGTTCCAGGTCTTAGTCCTCATCCCTAGCACTAGCAGCACAGGGTCATAAAAAGAAAGACCCGGAATATAGACACCATCGTAGCGTCTCCTTTGGAATGATGAGTGTCCAGATTGATGATCGACCTGAATTCAACTTTGGCCAAGATGAAGTTGAATTTAATGAAGTTAAGGAATGGATAGGACATTTCAAGTCTTTTCCACCCACCTTAGAGCCAAAATACTTGAATATGATGTCTGCATATCACCAGCATGCTAAATCCTCAGCAACACACAATCCACCTCCCGATAGAACTTATGATGTGAGAATGCCAGACGCTTCTCGAGCTCCAAACCTGAAATTTCAGCTTGGAATAAACTCGATGAATAACCTAGTCTCACAGATGCCAAAACACCCAGTTCTGAATATTCAATGTCAACCAAGAGAAGATATTAAGACTGCTATACAGATGCTCACTCAATGGGTACTGTATAAAAGAACACAAGATGATTCTCTTACTGGACAGCAATTAGCAGGCCAGCTTATCGCAGGCTTATCAGGGTTGGCAAATGAGTGGTGGAGATGGCTTCCACAGGAAGTGAGAAATGAAATCTTATCAGCCCCAGATGTAGATCAACAATTATTAAGTGCTCTAGGAAAATAATTCTATGGCTCTAATGAGCAAGAAGACTTGGAGCATTTAGCCTCCTTATTCATGTCAGCCCATCTCTGTGACCTCTCACAGAGTGAGCAGTATTTTTGCTATATGCAATAGTTATTGATTTCTTCTGGGAAATCAGGAGACCCAGCCTACCTGAAACATTATCTCAGGAGTTTTCCAGGACATGTGCCTGACGCAGTAGAGCAGTATATGAAAGACGAGAACATAAATTATAGAGGACTCTCTTTGGCATAACTGCATTACTACATTTTGGAAACTTGGCAAGAACATTGCCTTGAAAAAAGGGTGAGTTAGCATCTTTTTGTGAAAAGCTAGATCCTCATTGGTGGGATCTTCCATTAGAAGACGAATCGCCCTCTGGCGAAGTTCTCTTTTTACCTTTCGATGTATCCAATCATTCCTCTGATTCTGAGTCTGACATGGACTAGGTAGCACTTTAGAAATTTGATACTGAATCTTCATCTTCTGATTCTGATTCTAATTTAGCCCCGAATTTGGGAGGGTTTGAGCCCACAGAATTTGACTTCTCTTTGTATATGTTTTCATTAACCAAGCCTCAGAATATTGAGAAGCAGATAGCAGCAATTGATCCGCAGCTTTCAGAAACACCTCCATTTGAGTATATGCTGAGAGCCTCACTAAAAGAAGAGAAGAAGCAGTTGCTTAGACAACTCGAACAAGATAAGGGGAAAAGAAAGGTAAGCTCTATGACTCATGTTACTTATAATCCTGCTGATCTTTACAAAGGATATCCAGATGGACACGAGAACAGGCAATTTTACAGAATTGATAAAGAGCATATGCTACGGCTCCAGGTAAGAGAAAAGCAGCAGCAGTTGAAAAGCCTAGTAGCGAAAATTGAGGAATTAAAAAGCATGATTAAGGTAATCCAGCTTGAAAGAGATCAATCATCAGATGAAGAGCTGAGTAAGCACTACAATTTAGCTATGGAGACTGAAAGTCCCAAGATCAAACAACCTTCTCCTGATCCAAACCTTGGTATGCTTACCATTCCCAAAATCTTTGTCAAAGTACAGTTCACTCCTAAAGAGTTTAAGCCTTACTCTTTAGACTGCTTGATAGACTCTGGTTGCCAAGTCAATTTGGCAAAAGGATCAGCTTTGCCCCACTTTTACTGAGAGAATACTTGTGATAAAGGATCAACCATCGAAGGAACCCCTGTCCCATTAAAAGCCAGATCTGATAGTTTCCCTGTACAGTTCAATAATGTTCATGATCAGTTAACATTGTATAGATTAGATGAGATCAATGAGGACTGCATTTTAGGATCTGAGTTCCTTGCTAGAGTTAGCCCTTTCTCAGTAGATACTAAGAAATTAGTATTTACCTGTATCATAAACAACCATCCTGTAGAATTACCCATATTCTTCCATTCTTCCCCCAAATGCCCTTCTGTTGTAAATAACCTTGAGAAGAAACTGAACCCCACTCATTTGTTAAAAATGGAGCGTTGCATTGCATTCTCTGAAACGCATGGGAATAAAGCACTGGCTAACATCAAAGATAAGCTAGTAAAAGAATGTTGCTCTGAAAGTCCAAATGCATTTTGGAAAAGAGAGAAATATTTTGTTTCTCTACCTTTTGACTCGCAGCAAAAGATCAAGCCTATGAAAGCCTCAACAAGATTGATGTCGCCATCTGAGAGGGAATTTTGTGCAAAGGAAATCAAAGAGCTACTGGCTAAAGGTTTGACTGAGCCCTCTAAAAGCCCTTGCGCCTGTAGAGCCTTTGTGGTGAATAAGCACTCTGAGGTGAAGAGAGGTAAGCCAAGATTGGTGGTAAATTACAAACCACTAAATGTAGTTTTGCAGAAGGTAAGATATCCTCTTCTTGATAAATCTAGCCTTCTACAAAGGATAACAGGATGCATGATTTTCAGCAAGTTCAACCTTAAATCGGGCTTCTACCAGATTGGAATTAAAGCTGAAGACAGGTATAAAATTGCATTTGTTGTACCTCATGGGTAATACCAATGGAAGGTACTGCCTTTCGGAATAAACAATGCCCCATATGAATTCCAGAAGAGAATGGAAGACATTTTGCGAGATAAGCTTTGGGCATTAGTATTTATTGATGATGTGCTAATTTGTTCTAAGAACTTGCAGGAGTATCTGAAACATCTGCAACAGTTCTATGAACTCGTGTATAAGCATGGGTTGGTGCTTTCAGAAAGCAAAATGGAAATTGGTAAGACAGAAATGGAATTCTTAGGATTTAAGATTCAGAAAGGCCAAATAGTGTTACAAAAGCATGTTCTGAATAAATTCAATCAATTTCCAGATCAAATATTGGATAAAAACCAACTCCAAAGATTCCTAGGGAGTCTTAATTATATTAGAACATTTTATAAAGGGCAAGCAGCTGATATCCATCTGTTGCAGCAAAGGTTGAAGAAAAATCCTCCACAGTGGTATACTGCAATGACTTTGGCTGTTCAAAAGATTAAAGCCAAAGTACTTGATCTTCCTCCATTGTCTTTGCCACAAGGATCAGGCCAGCTAATCATTGAGACTGACGCCTCTTCCCATTCCTGGGGAGGAGTACTTATTGAAAGTATTAACGACAAATAACAAGTTTGCAGATATGGCTCTGGATCGTTTAAAGCAGCTGAACTAAATTATCCTTCAAGCCATAAGGAAATTCTTGCTGTCAAAAAGACAGTGCAACACTTTATTCTGTTTCTGAAACCTGTTAGGTTTATTATTCGAACATATTTAAAGATCATGCCTGGAATCTTTAGGAATGAAAACCTCATGGCTGAAAATAGTAGTAGGATCTTAAAATGGTTCATCTGGTTAAGCAATTTTGATTTTGACATTGTTTACAAGCCAGGTCACTTAAATTGTCTTGCTGATATGCTCACGAGGGAGAAATCTAAGCAAGTTAAACCAGCTTTGAAGATGTTTTCAGCAGGAGCTTCAAGCTCCAATCCAGGTTCAGCAGGAGCATCAAGCTCCAATCTAGAACGTTCTGCTTCTGGGCATGGAAATGCACCAATTTGTTGGCCACCAAATGGTTTATTCTTAAAGCCATGGGATACCTCCATTACAGAAGCCAAAAGGAAACAGCTCCTTGATTATGCTTCAAGGCATGAAGCTGAAAAATTCCTAGAGATCACACTGATAAAGCAAATTCAGTCTTCACCATTGAGGATTGAAATTCTAGAACAATGGGAGCAAGACGCCTTCAGAAGTTTCGAGGGTGCTTTAGAGAAACTAAAAGATTGCGAAGAAGTTTGGTTGGACCGCAATGAAGAAGAAAATGGACCGCTCTGGTATGTTGACATAGGTGACGGTAATCTCACATGGACTGCTTATAATCTAATTCTCAGATTTTGCAGGGAGCAGGGAAAAATTGTCATTTGTGTAGATCCCAACAATCTGCGTCATGGAGCTTGGTCCGGATGGACTGAGATTTTGTTGGATAAGTTCTGCCCCCGAACTGACTGGGAAAACCAAAGAGCCAACTTCATCTTGCACATGAAAGCAGATATTGAAGTTGCCGTACGAGAGCATCAGTGGTTTAAGTTTCTGTTGCACCACAAGGGAGGAAAATACAACAGGTTGGAACATACAGTGTTCACCTCGCAAAAATATATAAAAAGAGATGGCCAAGGACGAAGAATCGACTCCAGGATTTATACCAGACAAATCCCCCTGAACTTAAAGGTAGAGTCTCATTTCCGAGGAGAATTCTTGTGTAACTCTAATGAATTATTTCATGGGTCCAATATTGCGCGTTGTTTTAGCCCCCCACTATATCCTCCGCCAAAATTAGAAGATAATCCTCCTATCTTCGAAGATTCTCAAGATTATAATTCTGATGACGTCGACTGGGATTGTCCGTGCGGAGGTTTAGATATCGACGGCCATAATCACTGCATCTACCTACAAGGCCGAGATCCATATGATTAATTAGAAGCTGTGGTGAACCGCTTAAGACTGAATACAATCGTGGGCCAGTCATGCTCCACTTTGTACACCAACGTGGGTCGGTATAGCTCCACTTTGTACTGTGTCTAGTGTCATGTCTAATATTCCAGGTCCCCATATGTCACTGACCATTTAAGGGACGAGATAATGACGGTGGTAGTCCCCACCTGTCACCCTGGGAGATTTGTCTTGACCTGTTAATGTCAGTCGTCGTTCACCGGCTTACCGATTGACCCATTAATGTCAGTTGATGCCCACTGGTTCACCAGTTGGAAGTTGTATAAATAGGAGGTCTCAAGCTCATTTGAGCATATAGAGTTTTAGAGTTTGAGTCTGTCGCTCTGCAAGTAAGAGCCTAAGTCCGAGTCTGTAAGGGAAGAGTATGCTCTGCAACTTGCCTTCCATGGTATAATATTGCATCAGAAATTCCATCTATGTTATTGAGTCTGTAAAGAGTCTGTAAGTGAAGAGTATGCTCTGCAAGTTGCCTTCCACGGTATAAGATTGCATCAGAAATTCTCTCTATGTTATCGAGTCTGTAAATGAAGAGTATGCTCTGCAACTTGCCTTCCATGGTATAAGATTGCATCAGAAATTCTATATTGATTTCTTGAGTGTAAGTTTTGGTAATGACGAGCTTCACCCTCCAAAGCCGATTTACCCTGTGTATGTCTTGCAACCAGGGCATGAACCCTCTCCTTGTCTTCAAAACTCTGTCCTCCTTCCTTCTTCTTTGTGCCTTCGGGAATAGAGATGTTGTGTTTTTCCAGGAGTTGAGTCAACATATCGATTTGCTTCTTCATGCAAGATCTCTCAAAATGAAATCCCTTATCATAGTATGTGCACTTGCTCATTTGACCTTTATCTTTCTTCTTCTTGTAGTTTGAGGACTCCTCATGAGACTTGTACTTGTCTCCCTTTTGATCAAGAGGCTTCTTAGCCTTCTTCTTTCCTTAGGAATCCACATTTGAATCTCCAACAACCAAAGCTTGATCTTTGAAAGGTTTGATGGTTCCCATCATGACCAATTTGTCTTGCTCCTGATTCAAGGATTCCATGAGATATTTTCAGACTAAATTTATGATGCAATCTTACACCACAGAGGGCAAGTTGCAGAGCATACTCTTCGACTCAACTTTCAAAGCTCAACACATGAGTGACTCCCAAATGTCTTCAAAATGAGGCCCGAGGCTCTTATTTATACAACACTAGCCAGTCACCCGGTGACTCTAAACTGACACTAACAAGTCATAAAGAGAGATTCCGGGGTGATAACGGGACCGCACTATCATTATCTCATCCCTTCATGGTCCGAAAACATATGGGGACCCGGACTTCATCATGACAAACAAACTACTGACCGAAACACTTTATAGACATGGCCAACAAACTGACAAATATACCCGACAAATTACAAAGTGGAGCATAAAAAACCGGCCCACCACGGCTTTCAAATATGAAATCAAGAAAACTTTACATAAAGCAGATTCTTAATCTTATGGATCACGAGCATGGCGACAGATGCACACTTCCTTGTTGTCGATGTTGATTCCACCACAGCAATAGTCAAATTCGTAGCTGATTTCATCGTCTTCAAAGTCATCATATGACAAATACGGATCTTCAGGAGGTAGTGGAGGATACAAGTCAGCACTAAAACATCTTTCCACATCTGAACTGTGGAAAATTGGATTTGTCTCACAAAGTAACTCACCCTCAAACAGTGATTCGACTCGAAAGTCTAGAGGGAGTTTACGGGTATGCAACTTGGCATCAATGCGGTTCCCGTGACGATTACGCTTGACAAACTTTTGTTCTGTAAAAATGGTATGCTCCAGACGAGTATACCTTCATCATTGGTGGCGTAGCAAAAATTTAAACCACTGGTGGTTTTGGTTAGCCACCTCCATGTCAGCTTGCAGGTGTAAAACGAAATTGGCTCGACGGTTTACCCAGTCTACATGCGGGCATAAGTTATCAAGTAAGACCTCAGTCCCACCTAACCAAGATTTATTCCGGAGATTACCTGGATCTCCACAAATCATGATAGACCTTTCTTCTCGACAAAATTGGAGAATAAAACTGTAAGACGACCAAGTTAGCTTTCCTTCTCCAATGTCAACATACTAGACAGGCTGGTCATTTTCCTCATTACAGCCTATCCAGAGTTCTTTGCAATTTTTTAGCTTTGATTGAGCATTTCCAGAGCTTCTGAACGCCTACCATTTCCATCTCTCTAAAATTTGAAGCTTTAATGGAGTAGCTTGGATCTGTTTGATGAGAGTGATCTCCAAGTACTTTTCGACTTCTCTTCTGGATGTGAAATCCAGCAGCTATCTTCTTTCATCTTCAGAGAGGGATTCATCCCATGGCTTCAAGAATAAACCATTTCTCGGCTGGTACAAGGGATGAATAGGTGCTTTACCTTTATCACTGTTGGGTCCAGAACTTGATGAACCAGGAGTGAACATGCTTAGACCAGGAGCTGCAGGCTGTGATTTTTCTCTTGCTAGCATGTCATCCAAACAATTCAAATAACCAGGTTTATAAACAATTTTATAATCAAAACTACTTAACCAAATAAACCACTTAAGAATTCTACTGTTGTTCTCAGGCATCAAGTTTTCATTCTTAAAGATTCCTGGCATAATCTTTAAGTCTGTTCTTATTACAAATTTAATAGGTTTCAAAAATAAAATAAAATGATGTACAGTCTTCTTTACTGCCAATATTTCTTTATGGCTTGACGGATAATTTAACTTAGCTGCTTTGAACGAACCAGATCCGTAACTGCACACATTTTCCTTGCCTTCAATAACTTCGATCAACACACCACCCCAAGTGCAGGAAGAGACGTCAGTCTCAATGACTAACTGGTCGGTACCTTGAGGTAAGGACAAGGCTGGGAGATTCTGGACTTTAGCTTTGATTGACTAGATTGCTAAAGCCATCCTATAAAACCATCTGGGTGGATTCTTTTTTCAACCTCTGTTGCAGGACATGAATGTCATTGGCCTGCCCTTTGTAGAATGGCCTTATGTAATTTAGGCTCCCTAGGAACCTTTGCAGCTGCACCTTCTCAAGAATCTGATCAGGAAAGTGACTGAACACACTAAGGACATGCTTTTGCAGAATTACTTGTCCTTTTTGGATCTTGAATCCAAGGAAATCTATTTCAGTCTTACCTATCTCCATTTTGCTCTAGGATAGGACTAAACCATGCTTGAAGACTAGATCATAGAATGACTGCAAATTTTTAAGATGATCCTGCAGATTTTTTGAACATATCAAGATGTCATCTATAAACACCAATTCCCATTTCTTATCCCTAGAAATATCTTCCATTCTTTTCTGGAATTCTGATGGGGCATTGTTTATTCCGAACGGCAAGACTTTCCATTGAAATTGTCTAGGAGAGACAACAAATATCGTTTTGTAACGATCCTTTGCTTCAATGCCTATCTGGTAAAAACCAGACTTTAAATCAAACTTGCTGAATATGGTGCACCCGGCAATTCTCTGTAACAAGCTTGCTTTATCAAGCAAAGGATATCTTACTTTCTGAAGGATTGCATCCAGGGGCTTGTAGTTGACAACCAATCTGGGTTTACCCCTTTTAATCTCAGAGTGCTTATTTACAACAAAAGCACAACACGCCGAAGGACTCTTGGAGGGCTCAATCAAACCTTTCCCTAGCAGCTCTTTAATTTCTTTTGCACAGAAATCTCTTTCTGAAGGAGACATCAATCTGGCTGAAGCTTTCATTGGATTGATCTTCTGGAGTGGATCAAATGGCAGACTTACAAAGTATTTTTCACGTTTCCAGAAAGCATTAGGACTTTCAGAACAACAATCTTTGATCAACTTAGCAGATATATCAGCTAGAGATTTTTCCTTATGCATTTCTGCATAGGCGATACAGCGCTCCATTTTATACAATTCAGCGACCTTGGGTTTTGACACAGGTTCAAGCATTACAACTTTACACTTGCTTTTTTATTCAAACGATAAAGGACAAACGACTAACTGATTATTCACAGTGCAGGAAAATAACATCTTTGAAGTATCTATAGAAAATGGACCGACTCTAAGGAGAAACTCAGAACCAAGGATACAATCTTCCTTGATACTGTCTAATCTATACAAAGACAAAACTTCAGACTTATTAGAGATCTGTATAGGGAAATCTTCTACTTTACCAGTCAGTGAGACGGGAGTTCCTTCAATTGTTGAACCATCGTCTGCTGACTTTTCCCAGTAAAATAAAGGAATAGCTAATCCTCTGGCAAGATTTAGCCGACAACCAGATTCAATCATACAACTCAAAGAATAAGACTTATATTTAGGACTTCAAAATTTAAGATCTATAAACAACTTAGGACCTTGGAATAGACCTAAGTTTGGGTCAGGAGAAGGAGGAGAGACTTTTTCCTGTTCTGGGTTCTACATAGCCTGTTCAAGATGTTTGCTGAGTTCTTCATCAGAAGACTGGTCTTTCTCAGTTACCAGTATAATTAACCTTTCTTTTAAGCTTTCTATCTCAGAAACTATCTTCTTCAGCTGCTGTTGCTTTTCTTTTATCTGAATCCTAAGCATCTTCTCTTTGTCTCTTCTATAAATCTACCTTGACTCATACTCATCGGGGTAGGTCCTATAAATATCAGCTGGATTATAGTGTACAGGAATATCTGAGGGCGGATATGATTTTCCTTTTCCTTTGCTGGTTCGCTCAAGAAGACCTAAGAGTTTCTTCTTTTCTTCCTTGAGATCTCTTCTTAAGATATATTGGAAAGCAGGGACAGAAGATAATTGCAAATCAATATCAACCAATTGTTTTTCTATGGAGGTTTTTTGGCTGAAAGAGTACATATATAAAGAGAAATCAAAATCAGGTGGCTCACATCCCCCCAAATTTGCATCCGAAGCTGAATCAGAGCTGGAATCTGAGTCAGATGAAGGATCAAATTTGTCAAGAGCAACATCTGAATCTAAAGGAGGTTCAGAATCTTCATTCTTAGATTCATCAGGCAAATAGATTACTTCTCCAGAACGTGGCGGAGTATCTCCAGAACAAATACATAGATCCCACCAATGTGGATCTAACTTAGAACACAAGGCTGCAAGCCTTGGTTTGTACTTTCTTTCAGGGCAATTACCACCCCAGTGGCCTTTCTGGCCACAGATAAAGCATGTGTCTTTATCCTTCCTTTTTGTTCTTCTTTTGACATAACGTTTTGACTGAGATTTTCGAAACTTAGAAGGATATCTTTTTTCAGACATATGATAACCATGCTTCCTTTTATACTTGTAGGCTTTGGCAAGATGATATCAAGGGCTGCCGGTATAGAATCCCTTTTTATTTTTCTTGCATTTGCAAGATTCATGCAAATGACCTCGATTGTGTGCTCCACATCCCCAATCGGGCATTCTTGCAACATCTTTGCAGAAGGATGCGGAATACATACCTTGGTGCCTCTTCAAATCTTTACTGACTCAGCGTTCAAGACAATGTTCTTGCCAAGTCTGAAGAATATAAACATGCAATTGTGCCAAAGACATACCTCTGAGATCGATATGCTTATCTTTCAAGAATTTTTCAACGACATCGGGGACATGACCAAGAAAGCTTCTCAGGTAATGTTTTAGATACGCTGGTTCACCAGACTTACTTGAAGAAACTAGAAGGTTTTGCATATAGCAAAAATAATCTTCACTTTTGCTCAGATCACACAATATAGGAGACATAAAAAGTGAATCCAAATGGTCATAGTCTTCCCTATCATCAGGGCCATAGAATTCCTTACCGAGACCTTGAAGGATCTGCTGGTCAGCATCATTAGCAGATAGCATTTCGTTTCAGGCTTCTTGGGGGAGCCATCTCCACCACTCAAATGCAAGGCCTGAAAGACCTACAACTAATTGTGTGCCCAAACTTTGACCAGTAAGGTTATTATCCTAATGTTTCTTATAAAGAACCCATTGTCCAAGCATCTGTATTGCATTTTTGATATTAGCACGGGTCTGACACTGGATATTCAAAACTGGTTGTTCTGGCATATGGGACAATAAGTTATTCATACTATTGATTCCAAATTGGAATCTATGAGGAGCTATGGATGGATTCATATCTGGCATATGGACATCGAACTGAGGCTGAGGAGGAGGAGGGCCTGTGACAAAAGAATTACCTTCTTCTTGACGTCTCAGGGACATCATTGCAAGATATTTTGGGTCAAGTGCAGGGGGGAATTTTTTGAATTCAATAACCCAATCTCTTATTTCCTTAAAGTCTTCTTCATTTTGACCAAAATCATACTCAGGACGAGTATCATCCTCAGACATGCTAAACTGACCAAAAGAAAGACTCTTGGAATGAGAGGACTTTCTCTGATGCCCTTTTGTAGCTAAGGCAAAGACATGATTACTTACACTATGAGATTTCTTTTTTAAAGATTCAATCTTTGTCAAAAGTTCTTCTAGCATAGCTAACCTTTTATCTGTTTTTGTAGCAGCAATTTCTACTGCTATTTTTATTTCTGTTGAATCATGCAAGAGATGATTCAGCAACTCAAGCTTTGTTGTTATTGATTCTATTTTTTGTTTTTCTTCTGCCATTTTTGTTTTCACGAAGATGATATCTTGAGCTATATCATCTAGATTCTATGTAGTTCGATTTTGTTGCATATTACCCCAATTTGCAAGCTTGACTTTGTCTGAGATAGTTTGATCAAGGGTTGAGGACTTATAAGGCAAAAATTCTTTTTTAATTTGGCCATCTATGGAGAATTGTCGAAAAGGGGTTTCTGGGAGATTTCATCCTGGAAGGAAAGATCTTTTCCCTTGATTGACAACTTCCATTCCTGTATTACTCCTAGGCAGAGAGAACATACCTAAGGTAGGTGAATTCTCGTTCTTATGATGCTGTATTCTTTGAAGAATCTTATGACATGCAGGACATTCAGTATGCTGGCCATGATGTTAATTTTCATGCAACCCAGAAAAGGATGGTTGCAAGGAAGAGGTAGAAACAGAGTTTGCTTCGGCTTGATGCATGGAACTATTATAGGAAGCAATGGAGGTAGATCTGATTAGTGGAGGTGTAAATCTGCAGGTAGGGGCTTCGTCTGGGACCCGGAAAGAGTTGGTAGTCCTATCAAAGGTAAGAGGCTGAGTAGGGATGGAATTGGCTAGTCTCTCATTATTTCTTAGTTCTTTGTATTTTACTTCCCATTGCCTGGGATAGTTTATTCCGGTCCAATCAAATGTAATTGGAGTGGATTGTTTAGATTTCTCAGACTCCACCACATTGTGCAAGTGTGAACTCTGATGCACATGCGACCATAGTGAGGGAAGAGTATCGTTTCCAAACCTAGTGACAACAACGCCTTTTAACTAGATGATCTTCGATCCAGTGTCCATGCTAAAACCCTTAGGCAGAATATAAGCCTTGAGCAGATCATATATGCATGGATCTTCCAAACTAATAGAATATTTAGGATAGATGGCGCCAAAGGTAGGACCATCATGCAGAGGAGCGGTAAAACCGCCAATTATTGCATCGGCAAAATTACGATGCCGAGTGTCTATTGCTACACATAAAGAGGAAACAGGTAAATATGGGCGAACTAACGGTCCCAAACCAATCTTAATAGCTCCTAAATGTACATATTTATAACCTTGGGCTTTTGCCCAGTTTATCTGACGTTTTTCTAACAGATTTATATGAACTGGTTCATCCTTATCAGTGAAAGACGCATCTATTGAAGACACTTTTATTTGTGTTGCAGTTTTTAAAGACCACCAGTTTAGTTTATAGACATCTTTTGGGATTATAACAGGCAACTGCCAATTTTCAGATGGGTTTAGGTCTTAGATATGTATAATAGAATAATCATAAGTGGATTCTTAATTACAGAAGGAAGATCTACGTTCTACCAATGAGACCTCTGTATCATTAGCTGACTCACAATCTAAGGTAGCGAGCGAAACTGTATCCATTGCAGGGTCCGCGAATTCCTGGGATTCTAGCTCATGTTAGTCTCCAGCAACTTACAAGGATTTACTGCGCCTAACCACGGCTATGACCTTTATGACGTCGGACAACCCTATTTTAAATACCTCATGCCCAGCAATTTACTCAGCGGTCATTTCCACCGCCTACAAGACCAGTTTTAAAGATTGCAAGCAGATAATACAGAAATTTAATACAGCAGATTTAGCAGATATAATGTATAGAAACAATCATTTACAGAAAAAGCCTTAAATCTGGCTCTGATAAAGAACACATTGATTGGGAAAAGAATAAATGTTATAATTGTATTCATCTTGGAGCAATGACACTTGGTTTAATCCCATTAGTCAGACCCCTTATCCCTATCTATTCTCTATGTGTAGTAGTAGAGATGCTAGGCATCTAGAATTTTATGATGTAATAGGAAGTTTTCTTGGAACCCTCCATAATGGTCCATGTTTGGTATGGTTTTTCCAAAGTATTCAGTTGATCTTGAATATATATATATATATATATATATATATATATATATATATATATTCTCAAAGCTTACATCTACCCTCAAGGATTCAAGATGGATAATAGATCATTGATTATTCAATTAAAATCTTTGGTTTTTGTTCGCTTCAGCAATGACACCTTACCCATCTTAACAGATCGTGTCCACCAAAGTTCCCACTAACTAAGTGTGGTGGAAACTAACATATCAAAACAAGAAACTCTAATCGCATTTGATTGGATTGGTATTAAGTACCCTACCAGTTGGGAAGATAAGTATAGAGATGTGCGCCTAAAAGAAAGTTTTTAAACAACCGTTTTGTTATAAATACTCTTATTTTTTATAGAAACTCAAGTTCTTTCAGACTTCCAAACCAAACTCCAACTCATTTATTTCAACCTCCTCTACTGTGATATACTTCCTCCACTCCATCTTCTCCTGGAATTAACTTTTTTGAACCTGACTATGCTAATATCCAATCTAAATCATCCTTCTCTGGAATTCACCCCACTAAGCACAAAGGTCAACATACTAAATGTGTTTCATGTCAGAAAATTTTGCAGAAAATAAAACATAGAAATAAAGCTACTATAGACTTATTGTTGTTTTCACGTCTCCCCCAGAGCCAGTCTGTCCATGAAGAAATATCAACCACATGTGCAATATCTTTTATTCCAAGCCAAAAACTTCTAAATGCACCTTTTAGACAATTTTCAAAAGATGGTCAAATCAAACGAGAGTACTTAAACATAATTCATCCTATATGACAAAATCAAATTTGCAAATTATGGCAATTTACAACACCAAATTACAACAACCAATATCGGTGAAATTGCTTTAGGTATAATCAATCTAAAGAATTTTTTCAAAGATAAGCAAGCTCAGATTGACTTGCTCAACACAAAAATGGATTTGGTTAGACATGTGTTGGAAGACACTAGCCAAATTAAATTTTATATTTCATCAAAAACAATGAAATTAGAAAATGGACTTGATGTCCTAGGAAGAATGTTTGTTCAAGCACAAAGCTTCAAATTCTCCCACTAAGGTGAGTGAAGTTGCACCCCAGAATATACTCAAAGGGAATTCTGATGAGGATCACAAGAGAATAAATTTGAGGCATCATTCTTTAGGAATGATGAATGTTAATGAATACCTTCGGCCATAATTTTACTTTGTCGAAAACAATGAAAAACTAGTTGAGTTGCAATCTATGATTGCATAATTTAAACAAATGCCAAAATCCTTTTCTTCTAAATACCTTCAAATGATACGAGAAATTAAACAAAAGAAGGAAACTCAAGTTATCCTATTATACTTTTACCACTTCCCAATATGGATGTTATAAAGTAGGATGCATCTTCTTCTTGAACCCCTCAACGTTTGGGATACAAGGAATTCACAAACTTATCTCCCAAATGCCAAAACAACTAGTGTTAAACATTGGATACCAAAAGAGAAATGCAACAAGAAATGTGATCCAGATATTGAGAAACTAGGAAACCTATAAAAGGACCCAAGATCCTACAATATATTCACAACAACTTGCAGTTTAAATAGTCGCATACCTTACTAGTTTGGCCTATGAGTGGTGGTGATGGATTCCACGAGAAACAAGAGATCAGATATTAGGTGATGATATCATGTAGATCAGCAGATTCGCAAAGCACTAGGTAGACAGTTCTATGGCTTTGAATAAGATAAGATCAATATTATGGACATTTAGCATATTTATTCATGTCTCGTAGATTGTGTAATCTTGTATCCCATGAAGAATATTTTTGTTTTATGAAAAATATGTTGATCACTTCATGCAATACAAATAATCCAATCTACTTGAAATACTACTTCAGAAGTTTCCCAAGTCATGTTCTATATGTTATGTAATAATATTCAAAGATAAAAATACCCCTATGAAAGGGATATCTCTAGCACAATTACATTCTCACATTGTTCAAGTATGGAAAGAGGATTGTCTAGAAAAAAGAGTCTCAAAAGGCTTTAAGTTCCATGACTCAAAAGGCTTTAAGTTCCATGACTCAATGTACAACCCGGGAATGTGCAAGAATGTAGCTAATATGCCCAATTGGGGATGTGGCACACACGATAGACGACATGTGAGCGGTAAAACTTACAGCTTCCATAAAAATAAGAATAATTTCTATACGAGCATGTCACGGATTGGACCAGGAAAACCTATGAAGTTATATAAGTCCAAAAAGCATAAGCAATCAAACAGGAAGTTGTATGTCAAATGACGTTCTACTCTATAAAATAAAGAAATTTCCTTTATTTGTGGGAAAATAGGACATTGGCCAAATAAGTGCCCATCTAAACATAAGAAGCCTTGAATTGTTGCTTTATTTTCTAAAGAATTGATCGAATTGGGTGGCATCTAGCATATCGTATCCCCAGTGGGTACTTGGGAGGAGAGATAATATTTTTACCTTATGATTAGGACTCTAATGATGAAAATCACTCTCCTACTCTCCAATTTGAAAATATTGTTTCCTCATAATCCTCTGCTTTTGATGCACCAAAATTAGGCGAAAGGGATGCCTACTCTCCTCCATAATTCTATTTTGACATGTTTCTTCTTCGTCGTTGTTTTCAAATCCCAAGGTTTCTCCATAGATAATATTAGCATAAATAGATCAAGAACTTAGTAAGTTTCCATCATACCAGTATGTACTCAAACAAGAATTAAGAGATGAAAAGAAGAACCTGCTGTAGCAAATAAAAGCAAAGGAAAAACAAGAAAATTGTTTGGATTCCCATATCCAACATGTTAAAGAGAACCTTGAATTCTATGCTCCTATTGAAATATATAAAAAGCATCCTGGCATCCACCAAGTTAGGCAATTTTTTTGACATGATAAAGAAGCCTTTCTTACACTCTAGATCAAAGAGAAGTAAAATGCCACTAGAAAATTGGAAAAGTGGGTAGATGAATTAAAAATAATGTTAGAAGTTACAATGCAAGAGAGAAACCAATATTCTAATGAAGAACTCTCCAAAGAGTTAGGTCAAGATTTGGAAATCCCACCTAAACAGAGTAGAAGAATTTTACTATCAGTATAAAGTGAAGAAGAGTGGGAACATTAAGAAAATAAAGACAAGTTTAACACAAATTTGGGACAGGTCATAGGACCCAGGTCATACATCAAAGTATGGTTATGCCCTCCAGATCACAAGACATACCAATTAAACTGTATCCTTGACTCAGGTATCCAAATGAACCTTGCAAAATGTAATGTGAATCCTCCATCCCATTGGTAAGCAACTTCATACCATGGGACTGCGATAGTGAAGAAACACCAGTTAAGCTTCTTGGAAAAATTCATGACTTTCCAATCAAATTAGAAGATCAGTTTGATGCCCTTCCCCTTGCTAGATTAGATTATATTAGAAATGATTGCATTTTAGAATCTGAATTTTTAAACAAAGTCAGTATGAGGATCTATAGATTTACATAACATGGTTTTTAAATGTATGCTAAACGAAAATCAAATCACATGTCCTTTATTGTACAATGTATAGTGGTTAATCAAAATGCACAAAGACTATGCATACCAATTCAATCCAGTCAATTCCTTTAGTTGATATATGTAAAACGAAGAGATGTATAGTATATGCAGAAATTCATAAAGATAGAGCCTTGCATGACAATTTTTTAAAAAACTTGAGAAAGACTATACCTCAGAAAATCCTAATGCCTTTTGGACTAGAGAGAAACATTTTGTATCCATGCCATTTATCCTTGAATCAAGACTTGTTCCTTAAAAATACTTAGCTACCCTAATGAGTCCCTATGAAAATCTCTATAAAAAAAGAAATCAATTATTTATTTTCAAAAGGATTAATAAAACTCTCCAAGAGTCCTTGGGCGTGTCATGCATTTGTGGTAAACAAACATTTTCAAAACAAGAGGAAAGCTCAAACTAGTTGGGAATTATAACTCCTTCAATAAAATTATACAACCTATCAGATACCATCAGCATAATAAAGCAAGCTTGATTCAAAATATTGTTGGTAATGCCATTTTCAACAAATTTGATCTCAAATCTGGTTTTTATCAAATAGGCATTGACAAAAAAGATATATATTAAACAAATTTTGTAGTTCAACATGGCCAATACCAATGGAAATTCATGCCTTTTGTCCTCACCAATGCACTAACTGAATTTCAGAAGCGAATGGAGGATATGTTTTTATCACGCAAATTGGATCATTTATATATTGATGATATTCTAATTTGTTCCAAGAATTTGCAAGTACATTTGAAGTACCTACAAGAATTCTACAACTTAGTATTCCAACATTACGTAGTCTTGTATAAGACTAAGAGGAAGATTGGAAAAACCAATATTTAATTTTTAGGATTCAAGATAAAAGTAGGTCAAGTCATTCTATAGTATAATGTCCTTAAAGTCTTCACCCACTTCCTAGACAAAATCTTAGAAAAAGTGTAAGTCCAAAGATTCTTGGGAAGCTTGAACTATATAAGACCATTCTACAAAGGGCAGGCGGAAAATATTTATATTATACAACAAAGGTTTTGAAAAATATTCCCAAATGGAGTAAATCCATGACATATGTTATAAAAAGAATCAAAGTGAAGGTTTTTTAGCTCCTAGCCATAGCACTCCCTTAAGGAACTAGTAAATTGATCATTAAGACTAATGATTCTAACAAAGCATGGGGAGGACTTTTAATTGAGAAATTTGATGACATAAAAGAGGTGTGTGGTTATGCCTTTGGTTCATTCAAATGAGCCGAACTAAATTATCCTTCCAACCATAAAGAGATTTTGGCTATGAAAGACAGTAAATCATTTCAAATTAAATTTAAACATGTCACATTTCTAATTAGAACATAAAGTTAAAAATATGCCATGATTTTTTAAGGATTAAGCACTAAGGGCTGAAAATAGTGCTCATGTTCTAAAACGGTTTATATGGTACTTACAAAACTTTAATTTTGACATTGAACATAAACCTAGTTATTTAAATTGTCTTGCATATATGCTCACTTGAGAAGAGAAAGCTCCAAATCAAGGAATGTTCTCTACAAGCTCTTCAAATAAAGGAAATGTTGGCCTCAACAATGTAGAAGAACATCATAAAGGAAAAAAGAGCACAGGACCTACTAGAAAAGTTTCCAAGGCTTGAAGCCTCTTGTTCTTGAAAAAGCATGTATGCAAGACAGCTTAAGTAACCTAGTTTATACTATATATCAAAATCAAAGTTTTGGATCCATACAAACCATTTGATTATGTGAGCACTGTTTTCTTCCATCAGTGATTCATTCTTAAGATTCTTGGCATGATCTTTAAGCTTGTTCTTATAACAAATTTAGAAGGCTTGAGATATAATTTGAAATGTTGCACTGCCTTTTTCACAAGTACATTTTGTCTGTGGCTAGAGGAAAAATTGAGATTGGATCCAGTAAATATTTCAAAGGAATATATACATACTTCTTCTCTATCACTAAATGTTTCTATAATCACTCCACCCCAAGCTTTGTTTGATGCATATGTCTCAATAATAAGGTGATGAGTTCCCTATGCAACTGCTAAAGATGGAAGCTCTAAAACTTTTACCTTAATTATTTGAACAGATTCTATCATTGTTTTACTCTGTTTTTTGCGGATTTCTTCAATTTTTGATGTAATGTGGATATCTCCTGCTTGACCTTTGTAGAATGGTCGAATATAGTCCATACTGCCAAAAAATCTTTATCGATGAACTTTTTCCAAAATAACATCTATAAATTTGGCAAAGACTTTCAATGCATGATATTGCAACACAATCTGTCCTATCTTGATTCAAAACCCAAATAATTTGATATATTTTTAACCAATCTCAATTTTAGTCTTAGATAAGACAAAGTCATGATACACAAGCTTATAGAGTTCATGCAAATGCTTAAGTTGTTCCTACAAATTCGTGAATAGATCAATATAATGTCAATATAAACTAGAGACAATTTGTAAGGCCTAAAAATGTCTCACATTCTTTTTTGGAACTCAACAAGTGCATTAGTAATACTAAAAGGAATAATATTCCATTGATATTTCCCATGTGGAACAACAAAACCGGTCTTGAATCTATCTTCTTTAATGATGTCAATCTAGTAAAATTCATACTTTAAATCAAACTTACTGAAAATACTCTTACCAACAATTTGTTATATAAGACTAGATTTATCTAACAGAGGGTGCCTAATTGGTTACAAGACTTTGTTCAATGGTTTATAATTTACTACCAATCTAGGTTTAGCACGTTTGATCTCTGAGTGTTTGTTGACTACAAACACTTGGAAAGCCAATGAGATTTTAGATGGTTCATTTAAATCTTTAGAAAACGGTTCATTTATTTATTTTTGCAAAAATTATCTCTTTGAGGGGCTGATCAAAGTAGTAGAGGATTTATGTGGGTCAGGTTTGCTATCTAGTTAAAATACAAATACATTAAAAAAAATCTCTAGTCCATAAAGCATTTGAACTTTTGGAAGTACAAAATTCTTCAAGCTTTGTAAAGATTTTTTCCAAGGTTTTTTCTATATGGATTTATACAAATGCAATTGATCTTTCCATTTTATACATGTATGCCAATTTTACAAGCTTGTTTGGTAGACAAGACATAGGTTTACTACATTTGGATTGACCATGATAAGACAAAGGGAAAGAAACTCGCCTACCATTCAACATACACTTAAACACCATATTTTGTACATCAATTGTGACTAGACTAACTTTATTCAGAAACTTAGATCGTAATATACAAGAATATTTAATATTGTCTAGTCTAGTAAGATAAATAAAATCAGACTGGCCTTCAAACTTTACAAGAAAATCCGAGACTTTACCAAGGAGTTTAACAAGGGTAATATCGACTACAATTCCTTGGTTTGAAGTATATTGCTAGTAAAAAGTTGGAATAGCATTCTATTTTGCAAGATTCGTTTGAAAACCAAAGTTTATGATACAATATAGTTGGTACGACTTGTGCTCACGAGAGAAAAAACAAACTTTGATATAATTCTTGGGCCTTGAAAATTAGCCAATAAAGGAATCAGTCGAATCCTTTCTTTCTTCTTCTTCACTTTCTTATGATATATCTTTTTCTTTACTTTTCTTGGGACTTTCTAAAGCTTTGTTGAGTTCTTTAGAGAGTTCTTCATTAGAATATTGCTCTCTTTCTTGCATTGTTACTTCTAGCATTCTTTTCGGCTCTCTAATTTCTTTAGCCATTTTTTTGAGAGCATCTTGCTTTTCTTTAATTTGAAGTTGAAGTGTTGCCTCTCTACCTTTCCTAAAATTTTGTCTGTCCTTGTGGCTATCAAGATGTTTAGAATACATATCTGCAAGTGAATAATATGCTAGATTTTTTCAATTAACTGATCATGGGAATAGAGACTTGTTTCTTGATTCTCTTTTGCTTTAATATACTGAAGTAGCTTCTTATTTTCTTCTCTCAAATCTTGTTTCAGAACATACTTATATGGAGAGACATTAGACTTAGAGAAATAAAACATACCAAAACTGTATTCTTGAGGTGAGTAAGCATGGGAGTGTTGGAAAATTTGGGTTATAGTTGTCATTGATGTCAAAGGTGTTCCCGAATGACAAAGGAATAACCAGTAGATATGATGGCAAGACAAACTCAGTGAAAGTTGAGGAATATGGCATAGTTGAGGATGTGGCATGACACATATGATGACAAGGAATATGATGGCATAGTTGAGGATGTGGAATGACACATATGATGACATGGAATATGATGGTGTCCTAATGATGATGAAAGACTAAGGTAGTGATAGCAAAGTTGCTTATGAAGTACAAAGGATAAGCAAAAGATACCATGGCAGAGTTAACGTAGCACAAGTCAAATTAAAGACAAAATGGCACGATGATGAGGTGGCATAGACAAAGGTAGTGAGGACATGGCACGATGATGAGGTGGCATAGGTATCTACATGAGATCCGATGAATGAGGATCAATTTTTGTATAATTCGCAAAGACAGAATGCATATCCAAATTAGTCCTAGAATGGACAGTCAGGGAGCGACCCGCACTAGATCTGACGATGAAGATCAAGTTGACATAAATTAGGCGGGAAGGCTAAAGATTCCGAAAAAAGATCAAGATCAGACGGTAGGCATTGATCCCGCTCCAAATTCGACGGGTAGTAAGCACCCCACAAAAGATAGGCGAAAAATCCAAAGTTCCGCAAAAGATCTAAATCGGACGGTCAAGGATAAATCCACAAGGAAATCAACGGTCCAGGAAAATGTGAAAACAAAATTGCGAAAGTCCAAAATCGAACAGCGTGATTCCGCATCCCGCAATCTGCAATGCAGAAACAAAGTTGCAGAAAGGAAATTGCAGAAGTCCAAAATCGGAAAGTGTGATTCCGCATCCCGCATCCCGCAATCCGCAAGATCAACGGTCAGGAACGATTACGCAAAAGATCGACGGTGCGGAAGAAAAATTGCGGAAAGGAGCTTGCAGAAAGCCGAATGTTATGTTTCCGCATCCCGCATCCCACAATCTGGAAAGATCAAACGGCTGAAATTAGTTCCGCAAAAATAGATCGATGGTGCGGAAGGAAAATTGCGGAAAGAAGCTTGCAGAAAGTCAACATCCCTCATCCCACAATCTGGAGATCGACGATCACGGAAGAACCCGCAGAAGATCAACGATGTGGAATTGGTGCTGCGGAAAGACAATTGCGGAAAGCAAAAAGTCGAAGTTTTAAAGAGTTGAGTTCCTGCATCCCGCAATCTGCAAAATAGAAGATCAGCGGTCAGGAAAACGCCCGACGAAGATCAACATTGAGGAAACCGTGGTGCGGAAAGGCGATTTCGAGGAGGAAATCTATGTGCTAGATTGACAGACCAGAGAGATTCAAAATTAGATCAAACAGCCTGGATTGATTATGGAGAAGGAGATTGCGGAAGCATCAGAAAATGTTAAGCTAAGTTGCGGAAATGAATTCTAAGGTGCGTCCATAAATGGTAAAGAAGAATGTCCAACATAAAACTCATAGATGGAAGGTGAAGGTCGTGTTTTATGAGAGAAACGTGTACAAATGAGCCTGCGATGAAGATAGCTCACAGAGGAAGAAAAGAAGCCCACATGTGTGAGAGAAAGAGAATCTCGAAGGTCTAAAGATAGAGTATTCTCGTTGATGGAGGAGAGGAAGTCCATAGGCATTGGTTTGACGAATCCTACGATCAAAGAAGAAGGGAGCTCGCAGATCAGAAGCGATACGAAGTTTTTAATTAATTAATTTATTAAAAACCATAAGTCATAGATTGTTGAAAAGGTGTGACAATCATATTTGAAAGGGCATGATTGTGAAAGGGTATGTTTCCTGAATAAAGAGATGCGTTCGTAGGAAACATGAAGATACTTATACGCAGAAGTATGAGTGAGATAAGGGCCTGTGTCATTGAGATCGATGTAGCCATAGCATAAGACAAAGACCAGTGGGTGTGATAGAGAATGGAGGGAGAAAGAAATCTAACATATTACAGAAAACATATTAGGGTGGCAGGGTGGAGCTAGGGCAGGCAACAAGCCTGCAAGGGGTTGTTGCCTCCTTCCAGCAAAAGCTAGTAAATAGGGTGTAGGAGCATCCTATCAGTCGTAGCTGACAAAACAGGGTGTCGTAGCATCCTGTCTGTAGCAGATGATAAACCAGGGGGTTGTAGCCTCCTTCCAATTGGCATTGGTAAATAGGGTGTTGTAGCATCCTTTCAGTCGAAGCTGATAAACCAGGGGGTCGTAGCCTCCTTCCAGTTGGTATTGGTAAACAGAGTGTAATACCATCCTTGTCTGTAGCAAGCAGGAAAAACTATTTGTAAATAACAATTTTGCAGTAATAGGACGTATTGGTGGTTTAACCTATTGGGCATCCACGTTAAAATTGTGTTATGTGTATTCTTGTCGTTATGTGTTTCTAATGATAGATTTAAAAGTGGTTAAAATAGTAAAAAGTTAACAATATTGATTCACCCCTCCCCCCCTCTCAGTATTGACCAATAAACCAACAGGGAGTCACATCCTCCGAAATCTAGAAACTTGGAGTCAGAAGAATCCGAGGAAATAAATTTTGTAGGAATGGAAGGAGGAGGATAATCATTGTCAGATTCAAAATATAAGGGAAGAAAATAGACTTCACCTAAGGAATATTTTCCAGGGTTGCAGTATGCAATATCCCACCATGTTGATTCAAGCTCTTCTCAAAACCATGCAGCTAACCAAGTCCTTTTATGCTTGGACGAGCATTTGTTTTCCAAATGGCCTTTCTTTCCACAAATAAAACAATTTCCTTTGTTGGAAGGTGTGGAACGCTTCTTGACATACATTCTTCTCTTAGTTTACTTGTATTTCTTCGTTCTTGAACACTTCATACACTGATCAAGACCAAATCTTGATGGACTTATATAAAAATTCTTCCTATTTTTTTTTGTAGATGCAGTGTTTGTTGCTTAGATGTCCATGATTATGTGCTCCACGTCCCCAATCTAGCATACTGGCTACATTTTTACATATGCCAAGTGTATGCATATAATCATGTCTTTTAAAATCTCTAGACGCTCTTTTCTCAAGGCAATGCTATTTCCACACCTACACTATGTGAGCATGGAGTTGGGTCAATGACACCCCTTTGAGAGATATATTTGTCTTTGAAATATTGTTCCGCTATGTCTGGGATGTGTCCTGGAAATTTTCTCAACTAATGCTTCAAGAATGATGTATTATTAGCATTTACTAAGGTAATCAAAAATTTCTTCATAAAACAAAAAATATTGTCCATATAAAACTAAATTACATAATCTCTTTGAGAAACAAAGATGCAATGTGGCTATAATATTGGTCCTCTTCTATGCCATAAAATTATTTACCCAATGCTTTTAAAATTTGATCATCTACATCTTGAATGCTAAGCTTTCCTTCTCTTATCTCAATAGGTAACCATCTACACCAACTATATTCAAGACCTAGAAGTCTTACAACTATTTGTACTACAATACATTGTGTTGAGATAAAGAGATCTTCATGTTAACTAGCAGCAACAAGGAAGGTCTTCCTGCATGCATGTGTGCTTGCATGCAGAAGACTTAAATTAGGAAACCAGTTGTATTTAATTTACTTTTCCTAAGTTTACTTTGGAAAATAAATTAAAGTGATCTAAATTAACTTTAGTGAAACACTAGTTAAAGTAAAAGTGAAATTAGGGTTTTCGCTTTACCTAAAGTTATAAAAGAGAGATCATTTGGTGGAGAGGACACACACTTGTATTCCGACAGAGACAGGATACAGACGGGGAGAGAAAGTCAAATATAGGATTTAGCTGGGAAGATGGAGGAGCGAACAGCATGATCACCGAGCTTCGTGCAGCTGGGTCGTACACTCACACAGGAGGGTGCTGAGGTTTAGCTGGGGTTTTGCCCAGTCATTCTATAGTGTAACTGCATTCGCCAGGTTTGGGTGAATTTACAGTACTGTAAACGCTCCATATTTTCTCATAATAAAATCTATATCTGACTGCTGCATCGATTTTCCCATCTTGGGTTTTTTCGGGGGTTTCCATACCCAAAATAATAGTGTCAATATTGTGATGTGATGTTGTGATTTATTTCTCAGTTTTATATTCCGCTGCATACTGTAAAAGATATTCATGTGTGGTTATCAGTAGAGATTTGCATGCACTGTTTAGCCCTAGTTTGAATATTAAAGGAAAATTTACATGGTATCAGAGCCTTGGTGAGCCAAAGCTGAGAGATTTGCAACAACAATGATAGATCAGGGGCAGATGTGTTGAAGACACAAACTTAGATTGGAGATCTAGAGTTTTCCAGGTAACACTTCACAATGGCCATGCAGTTGAGACTTGAGGATAGACTCCACAGTGCTCAGAACTTTCCTACATGGAAAGAAAGGATCACAAGAATCCTGGACGTTAGTTATGTAGAGGAGCACATTGACTCCACGAAGGTTGCACCCACAGATCCAGCAAATCTAGTAGCTTGGAAGAAGATTGATTCCAGATCCATGTTGATTATCATGGATGGAGTGAAGGACCATGTAGTCCCTCACCTTTTTGGTAAGAAGACCGCATTAGAGGTGTGGAAGGATTTGGAGAGTATGTACCAAAGCAAGAACGAGAACCAGAAGATGGTGTTGCAAGAGAGGATGCGCAGCACCAAGATGACCAAGGGAGAAAGAGTGGTGTCTTATCTCACAAGGCTCACACAGATCAAGGATGAGCTTGGAGTTGTTGGCTCTAAGATTGATGATGAGTAGCTAGTTCGGATAGCCCTCAATGGATTCTCTAAGCCATGGGACACCTTTTTCAAGGGTGTGGTGGCTAGGGAGAACCTCCTTGATTGGTAGAGACTTTGGGATGAATTTTTCAAGAGGAGACCCACATGGGTCAAGGATCAGGCTTGTCCAGTAGTGCCCCACTTTAAACAAATTTTATGCTCTGATACCACTTTAAACAAATATACCACATTAAACAAATTTTATGCTTTAATACCACTTTAAACAAATTCATGCTATGATACCACTTTAAACAAATACACCACTTTAAACAAATTTTTAACAGAGGATGAGCTGAAAACTTAGAGATTCTGAAAGTTTCAGATTTATAAACTGAAAGAATACACACCGGTCGATTTCGACGTCCCACAAGCACGTTAGCACCTTCAATACTTTAGTCAAGCACACCCACACCGGAAACAACAGCGACTTACACTCCCATCTGCGCCTTCACATCGGCTTCCTGGCTTCCTCAAGACTAACAGTGCATGCTTCTACTCTTGCAGAATTGTCGTGTGTCGGACAGGTGGCCCAAAGGGCTTCAGTATTATAAAAGAGAATTTATAGACAATATGGGAACCCAAAGGCGCCGAAGCTACCTTCTGCTCGTTTCCCCACTCAATATTACAAACAACTCAGAGCTCTTGTGCACTCGGATGCGATTTTGCAGAATGAGAGCAAATGAGTCTTATTTATAACAAAATTAGCCTAACTCAACCAGGGAAACCGGGAGTGACCTGACCGAAACCTTATCTATGTCATGACAAAACAAAAGGAATCTATAGGAGTGAGGGTCCTGTCAAAATCTTTACTAGCCGACGGTGTCTACTCACACTTTAGAGTACAATTATTTTCTTACAAATAGTATCACCACGAGCCTTTAGGGCTTCGATCAGACATGTTG
Organism: Pseudotsuga menziesii; assembly: GCA_001517045.1. NCBI lineage: Eukaryota > Viridiplantae > Streptophyta > Pinopsida > Pinales > Pinaceae > Pseudotsuga > Pseudotsuga menziesii. The sequence continues at coordinate 546,432 of LPNX010510719.1, read as the reverse complement.
TCCCATCCTTCTTCCATTTCGCTGCTGTCAATTTTCTTCATCAGTATAGGGTGCTTGAGCATCTGGTGGTACATCAACATAAAGTGTTGGGACCTCTTGTGTTCCTTCATCTATCCTGACATCTTTAGCTTTTGACCCAGAGGCATCTGATCCATCAAGCAGAGTGACTATTCCTTTTCCTTTTTGGACACATCGCAGCTCTTCTGGTTCCACTATGGTTGGAAAAACAAGAGGGTCTATCTCGATGTCGAGGAAGGAATCTCGTACCGGCCGCTGCATGCGAGGTACGCTTTCGGCTTGTAATTCGACACCATCAAGATAATCTAAGGAAAATCTTTGTGACTCAATAACCTCTGCTTCTATAGCATGTGTGATCCATCTTGTACATTGTTCAGACATTTGGCCTTTTGTTTGCCATCCTAACTCGAACATTATTGACGAGCAAACCCTAGAAGATAGCAAAATAGTAACTATACAAAATACATCTTCTGACCATTCACCAAAGGTGGCTATTATAGTTACATATGCTCTAGTATTTACAATGAGCTTTACTGCAGTAGATTTTTCTAAGAATTTCTCCGTTCTTATAATAAACTGTCTTTTTTCGTATAGCTTCATCTGAGGATATTCTAAACACCACTGCCACATTTTTGCTACTTCTTCTGCATCACCAGCAATCCTAAAACAGCTAGTTCTTTCTGAAGTATATAGTTGTGCTAAAGGATCTGGAGCAAAAACTTCTTCTACTTCTGTAGCTTGGAAATCCCATGGAACTCCATAATTTCTTATATACAATAGAGTTATTTCCACACATTGAGATCCCCTCATTGTAACCACTTTCTGACACCTGCCATTCTTGAATTCCCAATCTGCAAAATGTTCAAAGATTTCATACTGTGGAAAAACATGATGATTAGCATAATTCTCATCTGGATGCTACAAAAAAGCGGTTGTTAATTCTTCAAACAAATCTGGGATTCGAAGAGAGATAAGGAACAACCATAACTCTCTCTCTGAAGTAATTTCTTGAAGATCAAGCATCCTAGCACCCATGCATATAGACAAAGCAAAATCCACACAGCCTATTAAATTATAATAATTTAAGACTCTAAGGGTGTGGAACATCTTAGGTGTCCATTTGGTCATCCAAACATCTGACAAGCTCACAAAATATAATTTAAGCTTTTTGTTAGGCAGGGGATATACCTTCAAAAGTTCTTCATAAAAACCTAACTGAGGGCCGATGTTTCTAGACCTCCATGCTTGACATTTGCAGATTAAAGAGTTCCTTTGTAGTCGAAGGCCAACTATCTTCTTTATTTCTTTAACCAGTTGAGGAGCAAAATCATCTAACCTTTTAAGTCTTTCTGCTAATGTTAGCAGAGTATCTGGTTCACTGGTTTCTTTGAATACTCTGTATTCTGGTTCTAGCAATTTGATTGTAATGCATGCTTTATTCATTTCTCTTGTTAAAGAGTCTGCTAGAAAATTAGACCTTCCCGAAACCCATTCAACATCAAAATCATAATGAGAAAACCAAATTTGCCATGCCAATAAACGACCTCTAGCCATTTGTCTTGACACTTTAGCTTTTAGGAAATATTGGAAATTCTTAGAGTCGGTTTTGATAAGAAACCTTTTTGGTGCAAGGTATAGTTCAAACCTTTGTATTCCATTGAAGATTGCCAAAGTTTCTTTTTCAGCAGTGAAGTAATTCTTCTGGTGTTCAGAGAATTCTCTTGATGCATAACCACATAACTCTTCATTTCCTTCTCTGGTTTTCTCTAGTAGAACTGCTACCCAAAATTCATCAGAGGCGTCAGTTTGCAAAACTAACATACCTTCACTTGGTGGTTTCAGCTTGGGAAACTGTTGGCATTCCCTTTTAATTTGTATCACAGCTGCAATGGCTGTCTCCGACCATCCTCCTTGTAGATGTCTTCTGATAGGTGCTGTTTTTTCAGACAGTCAAGGGATGTACTTGTGAATATAATTCAGAACTCCCAAGAATCTCTGTATAGACTTGGTATCTGGAAGTTCATTTGGAAACTCAACTATTTTAGTTAGTACATGAGGCTGCATCTGTATCTGTCCTTGCTGAATATAAATTCCAAGGAATTCAATTCCTTCTTGGAACAATTTCATCTTTTTCTCTGAGAGGACTATGCCATGCCTCCTTACTTCATCAACAAAAATCTTCAAATGTTCTAAATGCTCCTCTAAACTTTTACTATGTACAAGGATATCATCTATATATGATACAATAAAATCATGTTTACCAAAGATTGAGTCCATCCTTCTTTGGAAGTATGATGGAGCATTTTTGATCCCGAATGGGACTACATTCCACTGAAAGAATCCTGTCGAACATGAGAAGGCAGTTTTATGTCTGTCTTTTTCTTCTATCTGGATTTGGTAGTAGCCGCTCTTCATATCAAACTTGCTGTATATACGGCTATTCTGTATCTTCTGCAAAATTGTGTCAATCCTTGGCAATGGATACTTGAAATCATAAGTTATTGCATTCAATGGTCCATAGTTTATAACCATTCTGGCCATACCCCTTAATATTTGTGCATGATTTCTTACTAGCATAGCAGAACAACAATAATGTGAATGACTAGGTTCAATCAATTGCATTTCTAGTAATTCATTAATCTGCTTGCGCATTTCTGCTTCATCCTGAGGTGTGCAGGGTATCATTTTACCTGATACTCCATTATCATGCATTGTATTGATTTCTTGTCTTGGGCTTGCAATATCCCAAAACTTCTGTGGGTTTTCAGAACAGTTTTGCAATAGTTCTTCATAAATCTTTTTTTGTTCTTCTGACCAGTTTTCTTCTATCATTGCCTTTTGCTTAGTAGTCTTTTGCTGAACTCTGCTTTCATACTATTTGATTACTTCTATCCAGTCATCTGAATCATTAACTGGTTTCTTCATAGAAGCCTTTTTCTGTGTCTGCTCTTTAACTGCTTCAGAGTTAGCAAGAAACAGTCTAGAGACTGCAACTGCTTTCTTTTTTATTGTGCAGATGATCTTGTCTTCTGTAATTGTGAACGGCAAAACAGAGTTAATAAATGGCATGCTTAAAAACATACTTGCAGAAGGATCATAGTACTGAACTGCAGATAGATGTATACTATTCCCCCCCATTTTTAAAGGAATTTGGTCTACATAGTGGGTAAGATGAACATGTCCTCCGACAGTTTCAGAAAGAAGAATATTTTTCAAGGGTTTCCATAAACCTTCAAATAAAGATGGTCTTGCAAGGTTATTGGAACCGCCAGTGTCAATGAAAGCATCAACAGCGATCCATTCTCCTTTCACTTTAACATGTACTTGAACGTATAACAAATTGTTAGTTCTAACAATTTTCTTGACCATAGCTGATTCAGCAGCTGGATCATATTCTGGAACAGGAAGCGGTGTAGAAATAGTGATTTTCTTTTCATGTGGGCAAAATGCTTTAATGCTTTCTTCAATTGCTGTTGCCTTCGGCTTCTGTTCAGGCAATGTTTGTGGTTTGATCCATGCCAATGAGGTATCTCTACTGCTGGATGCTTCTAACATGTTTACTGACATATCAGAGAGATAGGATTCATATTCTAAATCTGATCCAATGAGCTCATCACTGTAATGATTTTCATCTTCAGATAGTGGGATATCAGAGTAATCTTCATAACAAACAGACTCAGAACATCTATTCATTTTTGCAACAGTAGGAATATTGGTATTGAAATCAAAATTAGCTAACTGATCACTCAAAGCATCTTCAAAATCTATTTCAGAGTCAGTGGCAATATATACACTGGAAACCATAGAAGAAAAAATCGGCGAAAAATCGTCGAGGTCACGAAAAATCGCGATTTTTCAAGACCAGCGATTTTTTCAGGCGATAAAATCGCGATTTTTTAAAAAAATCGTATAGCGCGATTTTTTCCAAATATCGGCGATTTTTACTTAAAAATCGCGCCACGATGGGTAACCACGGCTCGGAGTCTGAAGGCGGATTTGGGGAGGATAAAAGCGATTTTTTAGTCTATTTTTGTTTTTATTGCCTTCCATGAGGGTCGTGACTGTGAGTACCCGTGGGCTGTGAGCACTGAGCACGGGCCGTGAGCACTGAGCAGCAGCTAGAGGACGCTGTCAGTTGTGGCCGTGAATACCCTTCACGTGACTGAGATTGCTGGAGGGAGCGGTGAGCCCGTGACTGTCCAGAGTCCCGAGTTTGGGTTTCCATTCACCGGTGAGTGGGTTTCAACTTCAAGCATAGGTTTAAACTTTATCGTTTTATGATTTTTATCGTTGATTCGTTTCTGAGTTGTAGTCTCGACTCCCCCGCGGCCCCGCAGCTCCAGGTCTGATCTCACTGCTCGGGAGTCCGGCCGCCGACGTCTGCTGCTACGCTGGTATATAGTATATTGTTATACTATATTCTATATAATATAGTATAATATAGTATATTGTATATACTATATTATATAGTATATAGTATTACAATATACTATATAATTTTATATTATATATTATAGAATATACAGTATATAATATACAGTACTATACAGTATATACTATATACTGTATATTATAATACTATATAGTATACTATATAGTATATTATAATACTATATTATAGTATATAGTATATAATATATATATATATATTATATAGTATATACTATATAATATATATATTATATATATACTATATATAATATATATATTATATATACTATACAGTGTATACTATATACTGTATATTATAATACTATATAGTATATATTATATACTGTATACTATATATATTATATAGTATATACTATATAGTATTATAATATACAGTATATAGTATACACTGTATAGTATATATAATATATATATTATATAGTATACATTATATAGTATATACTATATACTGTATAGTAATATACAGTATATATTGTATAGTGCTTAGTGCTATATAGTATAATATATATAGTATATTTTTAAATTTAATATTTTTAAATTTTTAAATTTTATTTAATAAATTTTATAAATTTTTAAATGCTATATAGTCTTGACTCTTTATTTAATATTTTTCACTAAATTTTATTTTATTTAATATAGTTTTTAAATGCTATATAGTCTTTATTTAATATTTTTTAATTTTTTAAATTTTATTTGGGTTTAAATTTTAATGTCTTTATGTAATATTTATAAATTTTTAATGTCTTTATTTATAATTTTTTAAATTTTTTAAATTTTATTTGGGTTTAGATTTTTAAATTTTAATCATAAATTCATAATGTCTTTTTTTTGTTTTTTTTGCAGCCACGGGTTTGACAAAATGCCAAAGGCATTGGACTCATTTTGGCAATATGCTGACCCTGAAGATGGAACAAACCGACAACGATTGAATTGCAAATTGTGTGGACAACATATGACAGGAGGCATTAGCAGGTTGAAGTATCATTTGGAAAAACTCCCTGGCCATGATGTGGGGCTTTGTGGTGCAGTTACCCCGAAGATTTTGAGAATGGCCCATGATGCAATTCACTCGAAAGATACAAAAAGGGAAGAGTCAACTGCAAATAGAGCTGAACTTGCTACAGGTGGAGTGGCTAGGACTTCAAGGACATATGATTATGATCATCCTGATCCCACTGAGGGTAGTGTTGGGGGCTCCACGGCCATGGGTTCAGCTTCCATGAAGGCTGCTGCCTCATCTTTCTTTGTTCCACGGAATAGCATCAAGTCCATGGTTAAAAAAAGGGAGAAGGAAGAAGCAAAAAGGATTATGGGGAGGATGTTTTTTCTGGAGTGACTTGCCTCTTACAATAACAAGAAACAATCCTTTTTTTCAGCCTATGTGTGATGCCATTGCTATTGTTGGCCCAGGGTACAAGTGCCCTACATATGAGGAGATTCGAGGCCCAATTCTTCAAGCAGAGAAGAAAGACATCAATACTAGATTGGAGGAATTCAAACAATCATGGGAGATTTCTGGATGCACATTGATGTCTGATGGTTGGTCAGATGCAAAGGGTAGGGCCCTTCTCAATTTCTTGGTACAGTGCCCTAAAGGTACCATGTTTATCAAATCCGTTAATGCATCGACACAGGTAAAAGAAGCAGCATTGTTATGTGAGTTGTTGGATGGGGTCCTTCAGGAGATTGGTGTGGACAATGTGGTGCAGATCATAACAAATAATGCAGCCAATTATGTGGCTGCTGGTAGATTGCTTATGGAGAGGCACCCCTCACTATTTTGGAGTTCATGTGCTGCACATTGTATTGATTTGATGCTGGAGGATGTGGGGAAAATTCCCTTCATCAAGGAGGTTGTTGACCAGGCTAGGAGTATCACCAAATTCATATATAACCATGCTTGGGTTCTTAGCCTCTTTAGCCTCATGAGGAGATACATGAGAAACAGGGAATTGTTGCACCCTGGAATCACACGATTTGCCACCAACTTCATTTCTCTTCAATCTTTGCTTCGAGTTCAGTTTGAGCTGAAGCAAATGTTTGTTTGTGATGAGTGGCGAAATTGCACATATAGCAGGAGAGAGGATGGGAAAGCCATCGCTAGATTGATTTACACCGACTCCTTTTGGGAAGGAGTGGAGGAAGTGTGCTCAATCAGTGAACCTTTGGTAAAGGTTTTGAGATTAGTTGACAGTGACAAGCCCGCTATGGGCTATTTGTACGAGGCCACGGATAGGGCCAAAGAGTCTATTCGGTCTTATTATGTCGGAAAGGGTACCCCTGGATACAATAGACACATGATGCTATGGGAGTTGATTGATACACGATGGACTGGGATGCTCCATCGACCTATTCATGCAGCTGCACTTTTCCTCAACCCTGCCTTTTCATACAAGTGTAAGTTTGATTTTGATGAAGAGGTTTTGGAAGGGCTTATTGAATGTATGAATAGGATGGGATGGTACCTAGTTTTGAGACTCGGGAGAGTATTACTCGTGAGATGGAGATGTATCGAGAGGCTACTGGACTATTTGGCTATGCTGATGCTGTCCGTGCAAGGAACAATTTGACTCCAAGTAAGTGATTGCAAATTAGAATTTATTTGTATTTTGAAAATTTGAACTTCAAATTCTTAAATTTTAATTGTGTTTTATGATTTATCATTTTATTTGAAATTTGAATTATTTAATCTGATTCTTCTTCCTGTTTATTGTAGGTGTTTGGTGGAGGACATATAGTGCAAGGGCACCAAATTTAAAAAAATTTGCCATCCGAGTCCTCAGCCAAACCTGTAGCTCTTCTGGATGTGAGCGTAATTGGAGTGTCTTTGATAAAATACACTCAAAGAAACGCCCCAGGTAAGTACTAAGAACTTTATCAAAGCAATTAAATTCATTGTAATTTAAGATCCTGTTTCATATTGGTTTCCTCTGGCATCAAGACTCATTAAATCTTTTTATCACCCTCTTACAGGTTGGATTTCCCACGCCTGAATGACTTGGTGTATGTCCACTACAATCTTCGACTGTGGATGAAGCAGGTGGAGAAATCACCCGACGTGGATGCCATTTGCTTGGACAATATTGATGTATTGTCCAAGTGGAGGGTGGAGGCTGAGTTACCTATCATGGAGGAGGCACCTGCATGGTTAGATGAGGAGCAACAGCAGCAGCAGCAGGGGCAGGAGGATGAGGAGGAGCAAGAGGAGGAACAGGAGGAGGAGGCGGACCGCTTTGACCCAAAGGACTTCATGCAGGGTGATGTGGCTTCATCAGCACCACCTTCTACAGTGGTCGATGCATCTACTCCTTTATTGGCAATGGCACCGAGTCCCTCATTGGCACCTGGTAGTACAGCGCCAGGACCTTCTACTGTCAGGGGCAGGCCTGACAAACAGCCCATTATGTTTTCCCATAAAAGGGACAGAGGGCATTGATTTATATTTCAAAGAAAGATAGTTAGCTACTAGTTTTGTGATGTCATTTTGTAATATGATATATGTATGGACCATTGATTTCCCACTTTTGAGTACTATTGGACAACTATATTCAGACTTTCAGTATCGACTTTCATGTCTCATATTATATTTGGCATGCCTACATAATATCTATCAATGTTTTTTCTATATTTATGTGTCAATGTACTTATTTGATGTCATTATTGCTTTATATGCTTAAAATTATGAAAAAAATGAATATATTTTGTCTTTTTAAATATTTGCCGCGGTTTGCCGATTTTTGCTGATTTTTTCCGCCGATGTTGCCAAGAAGATGTTTTCTAGACCCTTGCCGATTTTTTGCCAATGCCAATGTTTTCTTCTATGCTGGAAACTTCGTCATTACTATGTACAACTAACCAATCATCTTGAAATTCATCTACTTCAAAGCAAGTTTTTAACTTTAATGAACTGCTTTTAGGACATTTAGCAGCAAAATTTCCTTGCTCCCGGCAAATAAAACAACAGTTTGATTTTCTAGGAAAATTTCTTCCTTTTCTTTTCTTCACAAACTGGTATTTTGGAAAAGGCCTTCTAGGGTTTCCTACCCTTTTAATTCTATACTTCCCATATCTACGAGGTCTTCTGTGTTGCTTTCTTTGAGGTTTTCTTTTTCTGCAGTCAGTCCATGGTAGCAGATCTTTGCAGACCGCATTACTGGGTTGCAGGTCTTGGACTGTCTTATGCCAACACAAATACTTAACCTTTTATTTACTTCTGAATAGAAGATCTATCCAGTATATTTGATCTAGGGTTTTCTTCTGATCATCAAGATATTTCATTATCATTTCCCCTAGGTTACCAGAAAGTTTAGACAAAAAGGCTATTTTTTGAGTAGTGTCATTCATTAATCTAGCCTTGTATACATTTCCCATAAATTCTGATCCAAATTGATTCAGCTTTCTTAGATCGGTGAGAACCATTCTAGTGAGATCTGAAATGGTTTCCCTTTGTAGATCAGCAGGTTCGGGAACAAACTGGGTCTTAAGCAGTGCTTCAAGAGTAGACAATCCTAGCTGTGCTACAGCCATCCTTTCTTCTTCTGATGGTGCCATCCACCAGTCATAAACTATACCAGTCATTATTTTTTCAGCCAATGTGATTATCGATATGTTATCCAATTTTGTAGTTACTTGCATCTGATACAATGCTCCTATCCATATTCGAATGGATTCTCCTGGATCAGAGGAATTTTCTAAATGTAGAATGTATCTAGAAGAATTATAAGGAAATAAGTCTTCCCCTACTCTCGGATACTTCTGTGCTTCTCTAAAAATGTGAGCTTTATTTTTATGAATAGATGGAAGAATAAAAGACGGGAACTTTTTTGCAGCTTCCTCTAAGGATATCATATCTTTTTTAGTTTTTTTTGTTTTAGCCCTAGGAATGGTGACTTTCTTTCTGGGGCTTAACTGCAATTTCCTACTTGACTCAGGCTGTGACTTATAGCTAGTAGCTTGAGTAGCCTGGGCTTCTCTTTCTTCCTCTCTAGTAGGTTCTCTACTTTGCTCAACTTCCTCAAATTTTTTTGATTTTTCTGTATCAGATTTTTTTGATGCTGGAGCTGGTCTTTTAAATTCTTCAGGTTCATACTCCTCAGTTTCCTTCCATCAATAACTCATTTCTGGTGAAAAACGTGGAGCTTGCACTTTTCTTTTTTCTTCTCTGGCTTTTCTCTCTTTTTCCTTTTTCCTCCTGGCATCTTTTTCAGCCTTCTCTATTTGTTTTTCTTCTCTGATTAATTTCATGTGTTCTAGGACCATGTCAGCTTGGCATCATAGCTCATTTATGGCTATTTCAGCATGTGAACACCGGGTGGTAAGATAATTTCCAAGTTGGAATACTTGATCCAACTCTGCAATATTAGAAGAGTTGTGTTCTACCATAGGAACACAGACTGCTCTTGTAGGAGGTTGTCTGGATTGAGAAGAAGTGGTACAAAACTTTGTCTTGGGCGGCCATTTCCCCCCTCGTACAAAACGATGGTTTTGATATTGCCACTCCTCCATTGGTTCGAAGACCGGAAGATGTTTGTGCATTTTTTGTGATGTATGGAAAAAGGGTTTGGCTTCCATACTATGGCTGGTATTGGCTTCAGGAATGTATAGATCTGAAGGATTAGAAATGCTTGGTCTAGCAGGTAGAATTTTTTGAACAGGGTGTTCGGGTATTTCTGATGAAAAGACTGATGATGTAGAAGGTTGATCATCAGGGATTGTTGCAGGGAAAGGCAATGTATACCTTCGAGGCCGATAGATAGGCTTCGGGACTTTTGGCTTGGCCGAAATGATCTGGACTTGACCATTGCTTGCAACGATCCTCTTATCTTTTGATTGATGAGGCTTATCATTTATCGCTTGATATTGGAAATACCAATCACTAGGCAGTCCAATCTCATCATATGAAACTCCTTCCACTTATGCATTGCTAACACTCGTTGTGACACAGTCACGAAGAATGGGTTACTTAAGTTTGGGATGTACAGTATTAGTTAACAAGAAAGAGGTTTGTATTATTACAGATAAGAACTCAGAATCATCGTTCATTTGCAATCCTTGGACTCCTATCATCAGTTTCCAACAAGAAAACGGCAGTAGCAGTCAAGAGATTGTTTCTAGCTAATTCTAAAGTCAGTCATGAAAGGTCACAGAAGAAAGCTGCTGTTAGAAAACCAGTTAATGATTCTGATGACTGGTTAGAAGTATTAAGGGTTTATGAAAACAAAATCCAGCAAAAGGTTAACAAACAGAAGGCAGTAATTGAAGCAAGTTGGTCCGAAGAACAGGAGCAAATTTATGAAGACCTACAAAAGAACTGTTCCGAAAACCCTCAAGAGTTTTGGGACACAGCTAGCCCAAAACAGAAAATAAATACTATGCATGATAATAGAGTCACAAGTAAAATGATTTCATCCACTCCCCAAGATGAAGCTGAAATGAGAAAGCAGATAAATGAACTTTTAGAAATGAAGCTGATAGAGCCAAGTCAGTCTCATTATTGTTGTTCAGCAATGCTTGTTAGAAATCATGCAGAGATTCTAAGGGGTAAAGCTAGAATGGTGATCAATTATGGTCCTCTTAATGCTATAACATCTGACTTCAAGTGCCCTCTGCCAAGAATTGATACTATTTTGCAGAAAATCCAACACAGCCAGATATACAGCAAGTTTGACATTAAGTCTGGTTATTATCAGATTCAAATAGAAGAACGAGACAGACACAAGACTGCATTTTCGTGTCCAGCAGGATTCTTCCAATGGAATGTAGTTCCATTTGGAATCAAGAATGCTCATTCATACGTCCAGAGACAAATGGATGCAATATTCGATAAGTATGACTTCATTGTATCATACATTGATGACATTCTTGTACATAATAAAAATTTAGAGGAACATGTACAGCATTTGAAAGTTTTCATTGAAGAAGTTAGAAAGCATGGGATAGTTTTGTCAAAAAAGAAAATGAAGCTGTTCCAAGAAGGGACAGAGTTTCTTGGGCTATTTATTCAAAATGGCCAAATACAGATGCAACATCATGTTCTGACAAAATTGAATGAGTCTCCTGATGAACTCTAGGATATCAAGTCCATACAAAGATTTTTAGGAGTTCTAAATTATATTCCTAAATACATTCCACGCCTTTTAGTAAAAACTGCACCAATTAGAAAGCATTTACAAGGCGGTTGGTCAGAGATAGCTACTTTAGCTATTAAGTTGATAAAAGATGAATGCAAGCAGTTACCCAAATTAAAGCCTCCAAGTGAAGGTCAGTTAATATTGCAAACTGACGCATCAGATGAATTTTGGGCAGCAGCATTATTGGAGAAAACTAGTAATGAAAATGAAGAGCTATGTGGATATGCCTCTGGAGAATTTACTGAACATCAAAAAGGATACTTCATAATGGCGGTTGGTCAGAGATAGCTACTTTATCTATTAAGTTGATAAAAGATGAATGCAAGCAGTTACCCAAATTAAAGCCTCCAAGTGAAGGTCAGTTAATATTGCAAACTGACGCATCAGATGAATTTTGGGCAGCAGCATTATTGGAGAAAACTAGTAATGAAAATGAAGAGCTATGTGGATATGCCTCTGGAGAATTTACTGAACATCAAAAAGGATACTTCACAGCTGAAAAGGAAACATTAGCTATTTTCAATGGCATACAAAGGTTCGAGATCTATCTTGCTCCTAAAAGGTTTATTGTTAGAACTGATTCGAAAAAATTTCACTATTTCTTGAAAGCAAAGGTATCCAGACAAATGGCAAGAGGTAGATTGCTAGCATGGCAAATCTGGTTCTCACAATATGAATTTGATGTTGAATGGGTCCCTGGAAATACTAATCATCTAGCAGATGCTCTAACAAGAGAAATGAATAAAGCTTATATTACTATAAAACTGCTAGAACCAGAATACAGGGTATTTGCTTCTACCAGTGAACCAGACACTCTGTTAACTCTAGAAAAAAGGTTAAAAAGGCTAGATGACTATGCTTCACAGTTAGTCAAGGAGATAAAGAAAATAGTTGGCCTTCGGATGCAAAGAAATTTAATAATCGGCAGATGTCAAGCTTGGCGAGCTCGCAACATTGGTCCACAATTGGGGTTTACAGATGAGTTATTAAAGGTATATCCATTACCCAATAAAACGCTGAAGTTGTATTTTGTAAGTTTAGTGGATCTTTTGATGATAAAATGGACACCCAAAATGTTGCATACTCTTACGGTGTTAAATTATTATAATATAATTGGATGTGTGGATTTTGCTCTCTCCATCTACATGGGGGCAAAAATACATAATTTCGAGATCATTGCCACTCAAAGAGATTTGGGATATTTCCTTATCTCTCTCAGGATTCTAGATATATTGGATGAATTAGAAGCGACCTATCTACAACATCCAGACGAAAACTATGCCAATGATCATGTTTTTTCACAATATGAGATCTTTGAAGAATTTGCAGAATGAGAATTCAGGAATGGAAGATGCAAAAAGAAAATAACCAAGAGAGGATCACAATGTGTTGAAAGAACTTTGCTATATATTAGAAACTATGTATCTCCTTGGGATTTTCAAGCTACTGATATTCAAGAAGTCGTTTATCCTGATCCTTTAAGGCAAATGTATACTTCTAAAGTCACCAGTACATTTAGAATTTCAAATAATCCAGAAGAAATATCAAAGATATGGCAATGTTGTATAGATTATCCAAAATCCAAACTTTTTGACAAAAGACAGTTTATCATAAGGTTGGAAGAACTTCTGCAAGAATCTATTGCAGTTAGGTTTATTGTAAATACTAGGGCATATATAACTATAATAGTTGTATCAGGTGATTGGTGTGAAGATGTGTTCTACATGATTAATATTTTGCTATCATCAAGGGTTTGTTCTTCAATAATATTTGAGTTAGGATGGCAAGCTAAAGCACAAATATCAGAACATTGTTCTAGATGGATTGCACGTGCCATTGAAGCTGAGATTGTGGATACTCAAAGGTTTTCTCTAGAACATCTAGATGGAATAGAGTTGCAAATGGAAAATCTTCCGAGATTTACAAAACCTGTTAGAGATTCCTTCCTTGATATTGAAATTGACCCACTAGCTTTTCCCACCATAGTGGATCCAGATGAACAAAGAAAAATTAAAAAGGAATCGTTACTCTCCTAGATGGTTCAGATGCATCCAGCTCAAAAGATAAAGCTGTCCAGATCGATGAAACGACAATTGAGGCCCCAACACTTTATATGGATGTCCCACCAGATGCTCAGGACCCATATGATGATGATTATAATTGGGAATATTATCTCCAACATATCAACTCACACAGCAGTGAGATGGAAGAAGGATGGGACAATATGTCCGATCGAAGTACGAAAGGTTCTTGGTAGCACTATTTGTAAATAATAATTGTACTCTAAAGAAGTGAGTAGACACCGTCGGCCAGATGGATATCCGACAGAACCCTCACTAATTTACATTCCTTTACTTTTGTCACATCATAGGTTAAGGTTTGATAGGTTACTCCCGGTATCTCCGGTTGAGTCAGTCTAAGTTTGCTATAAATAAGACTCTTTCACTCTCATGAAGACATGCGAATCCGAGTGCGCAAAAGCTCTGAGTAAGATTGAGTCTCTTTGTAATATTGCTTTGAGCATTTCAGTGTCTGTAAAGTTTCTTTGATAATATTGAAGCCCTTTGGGCCACCTGTCAGACATACGACAGTTCTGCAAGAAAAAGAAGCACGCGCTGTTAGTCTTGAGAAAGCCAGGAAGCCGATGTGTTAGGCGCAGCAGAGTGAAGGATTAAGTCGTCGTTGATTCCAGTGTGGGTGTGCTTGACTAAAGCAATTAAAGGTGCTATTTATGCTTGTGGAGCTTCTATATCTTCGGGTGTGTATCTGGTCAGTTTATCAAAACAAATCTTTTCAGAATTTTATATTAAAGCAATCAAGTGAGTTTGTTGATAAGAGCAATATCTATAAGGTTTTGAAATCAGAGCAATACTGCATTAATTTGAGTTATTTTTGGTATCAGAGCGTGTTTTCTTATTTTTGGTATCAGAGCCACATCCTGATTCTGTTATACTCTATTCTGATTTGGTTATCATGGCTAAATTCCTTGCTCGCTCATTCTCTTCTATCGATAAGAGAACTGTTGAAATCAGTAACCGTTCTTTAGAATCTAAATCTGATCAAGCTATTGTTGATCCTTGCACTTGGAACCCTCCTGCCTTACATGCAACTGATATTTATAAATCTGAAAGGGGAATGCCATTTCTGAAAAAGAAATTATTACTTAAAGAAGTTGAATTGACTGTCAAAATCTCTGGACCCTCGACCCAGATCGTTTCCTTACCCATGTTCAGTGAAAAGGATTTACAAAAATTCTCTCAATATGTTACTGATAAAAAGTATTCTTATTTACATTTTGGGGGAAGTCGAATTGGGTTAGCTCCTTTGTTCCGTCAAGGAATTAAGACACCTTGTCGAGCCTTCTATATCTTCGGGTGTGTATCTGGTCAGTTTATCAAAACAAATCTTTTCAGAATTTTATATTAAAGCAATCAAGTGAGTTTGTTGATAAGAGCAATATCTATAAGGTTTTGAAATCAAAGCAATATTGCGTTGATTTGAGTTAATTTTCTTAATTTGAGTATCAGAGTGTGTTTTCTTATTTTTGGTATCAGAGCCACATCCCGATTCTGTTAGCCACATCCTGATTCTGTTATACTCTATTCTGATTTGGTTATCATGGCTAAATTCCTTGCTCGCTCATTCTCTTATGTCGATAAGAGAACTATTGAAATCAGTAACCATTCTTTAGAATCTGAATCTAATCAAGCTATTGTTGATCCTTCCACTTGGAACTCTCCTGCCTTACATGCAACTGATATTTATAAATCTGAAGGGGGAATGTCGTTTCTAAAAAAGAAATTATTACTTAAAGAAGTTGAATTGACTGTCAAAATCTCTGGACCCTCGACCCAGATCGTTTCCTTACCCATGTTCAGTGAAAAGGATTTACAAAAATTCTCTCAATATGTTGCTGAAAATAAATATTCTTATTTACATTTTGGGGGAAGTCGAATTGGTTTAGCTCCGTTGTTCCGTCAAGGCATTAATACCCCATGCTGAGCCGAACTTTTCGATACTAGACATCAAACATATGAACATGCCCGTATAGGAACCATTACAGGCAATCTATCTAAAGGTTGTCAATATGGTACAATCTTTCTCGATTATGCAATTAGCCTTACTGATAAATCCCTGAAAGATTGTTGGAAATTAATGATCGGTGTCCAAGGATTACACATGAATGACAACTATGAATTTCTCTCGGTTATTATTCAAACCTCATTTCTACTAACTAACACTGTACATCCTAAGCTAAAACAGCCTATCCTTAGAGCTGGAGTCAGTAATGCTAAAGTAGAAGGTGTCTCATATGATGATATAGGATTGCCTCAAGATTGGTATTTTCAATACCAAGCCATAAATGACAAACCTCACCAATCTCGAGATAAAAGAATTGTTGCTCAAAATGGTCAAGTTCAAATAATTCCTGCAAAGCCTAAGGTTTCTAAACCTTTGATTAAACCTCGAAGGCATACTGTTTATATTCCCAAAGCTCAATCTTCGACACCTGTTGTTTCTATTACCGAATTACCAAACCCTCCGATCCAAGAAGTCCTACCTCCAAGACCAATTATTCAAAATCACGTTTCAGAAGCTAGTACCAGTCATCCCATTGAATCTAAACCCTTTTTCCATACCTCTCAGAAAATGCATCGTGCCCGTCCTGTCTATGAACCTATGGAAGAATGGCAGTACCAAAACCGACGTTTTGTAAGAGGGGGGAAATGGCCAACTAAATCTAAATTCTGCACTACATCTTCTCAGTCTAGACAACCACCTACTAGAGCTGATTGTACTCCTCTGGTTGAACATAACTCTTCCAATACTCAAGAACTGGATCAAGTGTTCCAGCTAGGAAATTATCTTACTACCTGGTGCTCACATGCAGAAATAGCTATTGATGACCTAGGCTGTCAAGCTGATATGGTCTTAAAGCATATGAGTTTAATAAGAGAAGACAAACAAAAAGAAAGAGCTGAAAAAGAAGCCAGAAGAAGAAAGGAGAGCTAGAAAAGAAAGAAGGAGAATGCATACTCCAAGGTTTACTCCTGATATGAGTAATTAATATTGGTGGAAAGAAACTGAAGAAGAAGAATAAAGCAGAAGATATGCATCTGAAAAATCTGAAACAGATAAATCAGAGAAGTTTGAAGAAGCTGAAACAAGTAAAGAGCTGACCAAGGAAGAAAAAAGAGAAGCCCAAGCTACATTACAGTCTGAACAAATTAAGCTTGGAAAATTACAGTTAAGCCCACATAAAAGATCCTCTATTCCTAGGGCTAAGGCAGATAAGTCTAAACAAGAAATGATATCTCTAGAAGAAGCTGCCAAAAAGTTTCCATCTTTCATTCTTCCATCCATACATAAAAACAAGGCTCATATCTATAGAGAAGCTCAGAAGTATCCAAGGGTAGAAGAAGATCTATTTCCTTCTAATGCTTCTGGATATATATCTTAGATCTAGAAAACTCCTCAGATCCAGGTGAATCCATAAAAATATGGATTGGTGCTTTATATCAGATGCAGGTAACCACTAAAATGGATAATATATCCATTATTATATTAGCAGAGAAAATGATGACAGGAATAGTTTATGACTGGTGGATAGCACCAGCTGAAGAAGACAGAATAGTTGTTGCACAGCTAAGTTTATCTACTTTAGAAACATTGCTTAAAACTCTATTTGTTCCCGAACCAGTTGATATTCAGAAAGAAACCATTTCTGTTTTAACTAGAATGGTTTTAACAAATTTAAAGAAATTACCACAGTTTGGTCAAGAATATATGACAAAGGTTTACAAGGCTAAATTAATGAATGATACAACTCAGAAGATAGCCTTCTTATCTAAACCTCCTGAAAATTTAGGGGATATGATTATGAAAGATATTGAAAATCAAGTCAAAACCCTAGATCAGATATACTAGATTGATCTTCTATTCAAATGTAAATAAAAGGTCAAATATTTATGTTGGCACAAAACAGTCCAAGATCTTAAGGCTAGTAGTTCTGTCTGTAAAGAAATCCTGCCATGGACTAAGTTTAGAAAACATCGAAGATCAAGCAGAAGACCAAGGAGATATGGGAAGTATAGAGTTAAAAGGGTAGCAAATCCCAGAAAGCCCTTTCCAAAATATTAATTTGTCAGAAGACGAAGACCAAATATGCCAAGAAAATCTAATTGTTGTTATATATGCAGCAAACAGGAGCATTTTGCTAATAAATGTCATAAGAGTGGATCCTCAAAGTTAAAAGCATGTTTCACAGTAGAAGAATTTCAAGACGATTAGTCTGTTGTAAATAGTGATGATGAAGTATCAAGTGTATATATAGTTACAGATTCTAAAATAGAACTTGAAGATGATGATCAAATGGCTGAGTTTGATTTTAATACAGAAATCTCTAATGCTGCAAAGATGAACAGATGTAATGAATCAGTCTGTTATGAAGATTATTTTGATATTCCTTTATCTGATGAAGCAGAACATTATAGTGATTATTTCAGTGAATCAGATATTCCATCTGACTCTTTTCTATCCGATAATTCTTATGAAGCATCTAACAGCAATGTAACATCTTTAGCCTGGATCCAACCTCAGAAAAAGGTTGTACACAAGAATCCTGATGTACAACAAAGCCTTAAAGATTTCTGTCCTCATGAGAAAACAGTTATAATTTCTACACCACTCCCAGTCCCGGAATATGATCCAGTTGCAGAATCATCCATCTTCAAGAAGATAGTTAGAACTAACAATTTGTTCTATATACCAGTTCATGTTAAAGTTTGCGGAGAATGGATTGTAGTTGATGGATTTATTGACACTGGCGGTTCCAATAACCTCACCAGGCCCTCTTTATTTGAAGTTTTGTGGAAACCTCTAAAGAACATTCTTCTGTCTGAAACTGTTGGTGGACAAGTTTCTCTCACACATTATGTTGATCAAATTCCTTTAAAAGTTGGGGGGAGTATTGTCAAAATTTCCGCAATACAGCATTATGATCCATCTGCAAGCTTATTTCTTGGTATGCCCTTTATCAATTCTATTATACCTTTCACGATAACAGAAGATAAAATCATTTGTACTCTTAAGAAAAAGGCAGTAGCAGTTAAGATATTGTTTCTAGCTTATTCTAAAGTCAGTCAGGAAAGGTCACAGAAGAAAGCTGTTGTTAGAAAACCAGTTAATGATTCTGATGACTGGTTAGAAGTATTAAGGGTTTATGAAAACAGAATCCAACAAAAGGTTACCAAACAGAAGGTAGTAATTGAAGCAAGTTGGTCCGAAGAACAGAAGCAAATTTATGAAGATCTACTAAAGAACTGTTCCGAAAACCCTCAAGAGTTTTGGGACACAGCTAGCCCAAAACAGGAAATAAATACTATGCATGATAATGGAGTCACGGGTAAAATGATTCCATGCACTCCTCAAGATGAAGCTGAAATGAGAAAGCAGATAAATGAACTTGTAGAAATGAAGCTGATAGAGCCAAGTCAGTCTCATTATTGTTGTTCAGCAATGCTTGTTAGAAATCATGCAGAGATTCTAAGGGGTAAAGCTAGAATGGTGATCAATTATGGTCCTCTTAATGCTATAACATATGACTTCAAGTGCCCTCTGCCAATAATTGATACTATTTTGCAAAAAATCCAGCACAGCCAGATATACAGCAAGTTCGACATGAAGTCTGGTTATTATCAGATTCAAATAAAAGAACGAGACAGACACAAGACTGCATTTTCGTGTCCAGCAGGATTCTTCCAATGGAATGTAGTTCCATTTGGAATCAAGAATGCTCATTCATACTTCCAGAGATGAATGGATGAAATATTTGGTAAGTACGACTTCATTGTATCATACATTGATGACATTCATGTACATAGTAAAAATTTAGAGGAACATGTACAGCATTTGAAAGTTTTCATTGAATAAGTTAGAAAGCATGGGATAGTTTTGTCAGAAAAGAAAATGAAGCTGTTCCAAGAAGGGATACAGTTTCTTGGGATATTTATTCAAAATGGCCAAATACAGATGCAACCTCATGTTCTGACAAAATTGAATGAGTTTCCTGGTGAACTCCAGAATATCAAGTCCATACAAAGATTTTTAAGAGTTCTAAATTATATTCATAAATACATTCCACGCCTTTCAGAAAAAATTGCACCAATTAGAAAGCATTTACAAGGCGGTTGGTCAGAGACAGCTACTTTAGCTGTTAAGTTGATAAAAGATGAATGCAAGCAGTTACCCAAATTAAAGCCTCCAAGTGAAGGTCAGTTAATATTGCAAACTGACGCATCAGATGAATTTTGGGCAGCAGTATTATTGGAGAAAACTAGTAATGAAAATGAAGAGCTATGTGGATATGCCTCTGGCGAATTTACTGAACATCAAAAAGGATACTTCACAGCTGAAAAGGAAACATTAGCTATTTTCAATGACATACAAAGGTTCGAGATCTATCTTGCTCCTAAAAGGTTTATTGTTAGAACTGATTCGAAAAATTATTAGCTTTTTCTTGAAAACAAAGGTATCCAGACAAATGGGAAGAGGTAGATTGCTAGCATGGCAAATCTAGTTCTCACAATATGAATTCGATGTTGAATGGATCCCTGGAAATACTAATCATCTAGCAGATGCTCTAACAAGATAAATGAATAAAGCTTGTATTACTATAAAACTGCTAGAACTAGAATACAAGATATTTGCTCCTACCAGTGAACCAGATACTCTGTTAACTTTAGCAGAAAGGTTAAAAAGGCTAGATGACTATGCCCCGCAGTTAGTCAAGGAGATAAAGAAAATAGTTGGCCTTCGGATGCAAAGAAATTTAATAATAAGCAGATGTCAAGCTTGGCGATCTCGCAACATTGGTCCACAATTGGGGTTTACAGATGAGTTATTAAAGGTATATTATTATCCATTACCCAATAAAAAACTGAAGTTGTATTTTGTAAGTTTAGTGGATCTTTGGATGATAAAATGGACACCCAAAATGTTGCATACTCTTACGGTGTTAAATTATTATAATCTGATTGAATGTGTGGATTTTTCTCTCTCCATCTACATGGGGGCAAGAATACATAATTTAGAGATCATTGCCACTCAAAGAGATTTGGGATATTTCCTTATCTCTCTCAAGATTCCAGATATATTGGATGAAATAGAAGTTGCCTATCTACAACATCCAGATGAAAACTATACCAATGATCATGTTTTTCCACAATATGAGATCTTTGAAGAATTTGTAGATTGGGAACTCAGGAATGGAAGATGCAAGAAGACAATAACCAAGAGAGGATCACAATGTGTTGAAAGAACTTTGCTATATATTAGAAACTATGGATCTCCTTGGGATTTTCAAGCTACTGATATTCAAGAAGTCGTTTATCCTGATCCTTTAAGGCAAATGTATACTTCTGAAGTCACCAGTACATTTAGAATTTCAAATAATCCAAAAGAAATATCAAAGATATGGCAGTGGTATATAGATTATCCAAAATCCAAACTTTTTGACAAAAGACAGTTTATCATAAGGTTGGAAGAACTTCTGCAAGAATCTACTGCAGTTAGGTTTATTGTAAATACTAGGGCATATATAACTATAATAGTTGTATCAAGTGATTGGTGTGAAGATGTGTTCTGCATGATTAATATTTTTCTATCATCAAGGGTTTGTTCTTCAATCATATTTGAGTTAGGATGGCAGGCTAAAGCACAAATATCAGAACAGTGTTCTAGATGGATTGCACATGCCATTGAAGCTGAGATTATGGAAACTCAAAGGTTTTCTCTAGAACATCTAGATGGAATAGAGTTGCAAGTGGAAAATCTTCCGAGATTTACAAAACCTGTTAGAGATTCCTTTCTTGATATTGAAATTGACCCACTAGCTTTTCCCACCATAGTGGATCCAGATGAACAAAGAAAAATTAAAAAAGGAAAAGGAATCGTTACTCTCCTAGATGGTTCAGATGCATCCAGCTCAAAAAATAAAGCTGTCCAGATCGATGAAACGACAATTGAGGCCCCAACACTTTATATGGATGTCCCACCAGATGCTCAGGACCCATATGATGATGATTATAATTGGGAATATTATCTCCAACATATCAACTCAGACAACAGTGAGATGAAAGAAGGATGGAACAATATGTCCGATCAAAGTCCGAAAGGTTCTTGGTAGCACTATTTGTAAATAATAATTGTACTCTAAAGAAGTGAGTATACACCGTCCGCCAGTTGGATATCCGATAGGACCCTCACTAATTTAGATTCCTTTACTTTTTGTCATATCATAGGTTAAGGTTTGATAGGTTACTCCTGGTTTCTCCGGTTGAGTCGGTCTAAGTTTGCTATAAATAAGACGCTTTCACTGTCATGAAGACATGCGAATCCGAGTGCGCAAAAGCTCTGAGTAAGGTTGAGTTTCTTTGTAATATTGCTTTGAGCATTTCAGTGTCTGTAAAGTTTCTTTGATAATATTGAAGCACTTTGGGCCACCTGTCAGACATACGACAGTTCTGCAAGAAAAAGAAGCACGTGTTGTTAGTCTTGAGGAAGCCAGGAAGCCGATGTGTTAGGCGCAGCAGAGTGAAGGAGTAAGTCGTCGTTGATTCCGTCGTGGGTGTGCTTGACTAAAGCAATTAAAGGTGCTATTTGTGCTTGTGGAGCTTCTATATCTTCGGGTGTGTATCTGGTCAGTTTATCAAAACAAATCTTTTCAGAATTTTATATTAAAGCAATCAAGTGAATTTGTTGATAAGAGAAATATCTATAAGGTTTTGAAATCAGAGCAATATTGCGTTAATTTGAGTTAATTTTGGTATTATGCTGTTAGCCTCACAGAAAAACATCTTAAAGATTGTTGGAAATTAATGGTTGGAGTTCAGGGTCTCCAAATGAATGAAGATTCAGAGTTTTTTGTCTGTCATAATCCAAACCTCGTTTATGTTAACTAACACTATTCACCCAAAGTTGAAACAACCCATACTTAAGAGACTGTGTAACCACTGGCGTCACTAATACAGAAGTTGAAGGCGTCTCTTATGATGAAATAGGCTTGCCCAATGATTGGTATTTCCAATACCATGCAATAAATGATAAACCTCAGCAGCCTAAAGATAAGAGAGTCATAGCTCAAGATGGTCAAGTTAAGATCATTCTTGCTAAACCCAAGGTTCCTTGACCATTGATAAAACCTCGACGTCATACTATATATACTCCCGAAACACAGCCGTCTGGATCTAATACGTCTGTTTCCATTTCCGAATTACCTAATCCACCTATCCGCGAAGTTATTCCATCTCGACCAAGTATTCGCAATCCGGTTCCCGAGCCAATACCAGTTCCTCTGTTGAGTCTAAACCATTCTTTCCCACTTCTCAGAAAATGCATCGTCCCCGAATGGTGTATGAACCTATGACTAAATGGGATTACCAAAATCATCGTTTTGTAAGAGGGGGGAAATGGCCACCAAGAACCAGATTCTGCACATCATCTTCTCAGTCCCGTCAACCACCTACTCAAGCTGATTGCAATCCATTCATAGAACATAACTCTGCCAATACTCAAGATTTAGATCCAGTCTTCCAAATAGGAAACTATATTAGCACATGGTGTGCTCATGCTGAAGATGTTATGGATGAACTAGGTTCTTAAGCCGAAATGGTCCTCGAACATATGAGGATAACTGAAGAAGATAAGAGAACAGCAAGAGCAGAAAAGGAGGCAAGAAGAAGAAGAAAGGAAGAAAGACGAGCTCGTGAAGAGAAAAGGAGAATTCCAAGGCTTACTCTTGATATGTCTACACAATATTGGTGGAAGGATACTGAGGAAGAAGAAATGAAGAAATATACATCTGAGAGATCTGAGAAATCAGTTTCGGAAAAATCAGAAAAATTTGAAGAAGCTAAAACAAGTCATAGACCAACGAAGGAAGAAGAAAGAGAGGCAGAAGCCACTCTTCAAGTTGAAAACTTAAGAAAACTTTCAGTAAGCCCTCACAAACCTGTGCCTATTCCTAGGGCTAGAGTAGAAAAATCAAAGAAGGATATGATACCTATTGAAGAAGCTGCTAAAAGGTTTCCATCCTTTATACTTCCTTCAATTCAAAAGAATAAAGCACATATATTCAGAGAATCAAAGTATCCTAGAGTTGAAGAAGATTTATTCCCATCAAATGCCTCTGGGTATATCCTAGACTTAGAAAATTCGTCAGATCCAGGAGAATCCATAAGATTATGGATTGGTGCACTTTACCAAATGCAGGTTACAACTAGAATGGACAACATCGCCATCGTAACACTAGTAGAAAAAAGAATGACCGGTATAGTGTTTGATTGGTGGATGGCAGGTGCAGAGTCAGAAAGAATAACCGTTGCAGAGCTAGGATTGTCGACATTAGAAACATTGCTTAGAACACAATTTGTTCCCGAACCTGTTGATATTAGAGAAGAAGTCTTAACTGGTCTTACTAGAATGGTCTTAACTGATTTGAAGAAATTACCTCAGTTTGGTCATGAATATATGACAAAAGTCTATAAAGCTGGTTTAATGAATGATGAAGCTCAGAAGATTTCCTTTTTATCCAAGATTCCAAGAAATCTCGGAGATATGGTTATGCAAGATATTAAAATGCAGCAAAAGACATTAAAACAGATTTATTGGATAGATTTGCTCTTCCGATGCAAAGAAAAAGTGAAATATTTATGTTGGCAAAAGAATGTTCATGATCTCAACCCCAGTAGCTCCGTTTGCAAAGAAGTCCTGCCTTGGACTAAATTCAAAAGTAAAAGAAGAGCTCATAGAAGACCTCGGAGGTATGGTAAATACAAAGTGAAAAGGGTAGCAAACCCTAGAAGACCGTTTCCTAAGTATCATTTTATCAAAAAAAGAAAACAGCCGAGATATCAAAGGAAATCTAATTGTTGTTTCATTTGCAAGGAACAAGGACATTATGCAAATAAATGTCCTAAAAGCTCATCAAGTAAATTGAAAGCATGTTTTAATGTTAATGAATTTGAAGACGACTGGTCAATTGTAGATAGTAATGATGATGCTTCAAGTGTGTACATAGTTACTGATTCAGAAGTAGAATTAGAAGAAGAAGTTTCTAAAAAAATAGATGAATTTGATTTCAATAATGAAATCCCGAATGCCTCAAAGATGAATCGTTGTTCAGGATCTGTTTGTTATGAAGATTATTCAAATATTCCACTCACTAATGTTGAAGAAGATCACTATAGTGACTACTTTAGTGAAACAGAGTTTGATTATGAATCCTATTTGTCAAAGACTGTTTCTGAACCTGTTAGCAGTCAAGCAACATCAGTAGCATGGATATCTACACAAAAAAGAGTAGCAGAAAAACAAAAGACTGTGGAACAAGCTATCAAAGCTTTTTGTCCGTATGAGAAGAATGTTACCATTTCTACTCCATTACCAGTTCCTGAATATGATCCTATTGAAGAATCATCTATTTTGAAGAAAATTGTTCGCACTAACAATTTGCTGTATATTCCTGTTCAAGTGAAGATCCGTGGGCAATGGATTGCAGTTGATGGATTCATCGACACTGGTGGATCAAATAATCTTGCTCGTCCCTCCTTGTTTGAAGGTTTGTGGAAGCCTTTGAAGAATATTTTAATGTCTGAGACCGTTGGCGGTCATGTTAATTTCACTCATTATATGGATCGAGTTTCTTTAAAAGTTGGGGGGAGTGTTGTGAAAATTTCTGTAATCCAGCATTACGATCCATCTGCTAGCTTATTTCTTGGAATGTCGTTCATCAATTATGTCTTACATTTCACTATAACTGAAGACAAAGTTATTTGTACAATTAAAAAGAAAGCAATAGGAGTTAAAAGACTCTTCTTTGCTAATTCCGAAGTTCAATATGATAAGTCTCAGAAGAAAGCTTCAGTTAAGAGGCCAGCCAATGATTCTAATGATTGGTTGGAAGTTTTGAAGGTTTATGAAGAAAGGTTGCAGCAGAAGACTACTAAACAGAAGGCAGTCATAGAAGCAGATTGGACACAAGAGCAAAGGCAGATATATGAAGATTTACTGAAAAATTGCTCAGATAACCCACAGCAGTTTTGGGATGTTGCTAGTCCCAAGCAAGAAATTAACACCATGCATGATAATGGTGTTCAAGGTAAAAAGATTCCATGTACCCCACAGGATGAAGCTGAGATGAGAAAACAAGTGAATGAATTATTGGAAATGAAGCTGATTGAACCAAGTCAGTCACATTATTGTTGCTCAGCAATGTTGGTAAGGAATCATGCAGAGATCCTCAGAGGTGAAGCATGAATGGTGATAAATTATGGTCCTTTAAATGCAATCACTTATGATTTTAAATATCCTTTGCCTAGGATTGACACCATTCTACAAAAGATTCAGGATAGTCAGATTTACAGTAAATTCGATATGAAGTCTGGCTACTATCAGATACAAATAGAAGAAAAAGATAGGCACAAAACTGCATTCACATGTCCTGCAGGTTTCTATCAATGGAATGTAGTGCCGTTTGGAATCAAGAATGCTCCATCATACTTTCAGCGGAGAATGGATTCTATCTTTGGAAGGTATGACTTTATAGTCTCTTACATTGATGATATTTTGATATATAGTAAGAGTCAAGAAGAGCATATAAAACATCTGAAGATCTTTCTTGAAGAAGTTCAAAGACATGGTATAGTACTGTCTGAAAAGAAAATGAAGTTATTTCAGACAGGTATAGAATTCTTGGGGATATATATTGAAAATGGTAAAATCCAAATGCAACCCCATGTATTGACAAAGTTAGTTGAGTTCCCAGATGAACTCAAAGATGTAAAGTCTGTACAAAGATTTTTAGGGGTATTTAATTATATCCATAAGTATATTCCTAGACTTTCAGAGAAGACAGCTCCAATCAGGCAGCATCTTAAAGGAGGATGGTCTGAAGCAGCCACAGCAGCTGTAAAATTATTAAAAAATGAATGTCAGCATCTACCAAAGCTTAAGCCACCTAGTGAAGGAAAGCTAATACTGCAGACAGATGCATCAAATGAGTTCTGGTCTGCAATTTTACTTGAAAAGGTGAATGATAATGAAGAACTTTGTGGATATGCCTCAGGTGAGTTCAATGAGCATCAAAAGGGTTATTTTACTGCAGAAAAATAAACCCTAGCTATCTTTAATGGCATCCAAAGGTTTGAATTATATCTTGCCCCTAAGAGATTTTTAGTTAGAACAAATTCAAAGAATTTTCAATATTTCTTGAAAGCTAAGGTCTCTAGACAAATGGCAAGAGGTAGATTACTGTCATGGCAAGTTTGGTTCTCCCAATATGATTTTAATATAGAATAGGTCCCTGGTAGCACTAATCATCTTGCAGATGCATTGACAAGGGAAATGAACAAGGCCTGCATTAATATCAGATTGATAAATCCTACCTACAGGGTATTTCCTCCATCAGAAGAACCAGACACATTATTGACACTAGCAAGAACACTGAGAACATTAGAAGATTATGCTCCACAGCTTGTAAAGGAAATTAAGAAAATTGTTGGACTAAGATTACAGAGAAATTATCTTATCAGTAAATGCCAAGCTTGAAGATCCAGAAATATAGGGCCTCGGTTGGGATTCTCAGACGATTTACTCAAGATATATCCTTTGCCCAACAAGAAGGTAAAATTATATTTTATCAGTATGGTTGATTTATGGATGATTAAATGGACTGATAAAATGCTACATGTTCTCAGAGTTCTAAATTACTATAATATGATTGGATGTGTGGATTTTGCTCTTTTTGTATATATTGGTTCTAGAATGAATAATTTAGACATTTTTGCCACACATAGAGATTTGGGATATTTCCTCTTGTCTCTAAGGATTCCTGATTTATTGGATGAATTGGAAGCTGCTTACATGCAACATCCAGATGATAATTATGCTCCTACGCATGTATTTCCCCAGTATGAATTGTTTGAAGAATTTACAGATTGGGAAATCAGAAATGGATATTGTAGAAAGAAGATAACTAGAAGAGGTTCTCAGTGCATTGAGAGAACGCTGCAATATATAAGGAATTATGGTTCTCCATGGGATGTTCAGGCAATTGAAGTTCAAGAAATTGTTTATCCTGATCCCTTGAAGCAGTTATATACATCAGAAGTAATTAGCATTTTCAGATTATCCAATAATCCTGAAGAGATTGAAAAACTATGGCAATGGTGTAATGACTACCCTAAGTCTAGCTTGTATAATAAGCGTCAATTTATAATTAAGCTTGAAGAATATCTGCAAGAGTCTTCAGCTTTAAGGTTGATTATAAATAGCAAGGCTTATGTTACTATAATAGTTGTGTCAAGTGATTGGAATGAAGATGTATTTTATCTTATAAATATTTTATTATCATCAAGAACCTGCTCATCAGTTATGTTCGAACTTGGATGGCAAACTAAGGCAAGAATTTCAGAGCAATGCTCAAGATGGATAACTCATGCCATAGAAGCAGAGGTCGAAATGCAACGGTTTACCCTAGAACACCTTGATGGTGTAGAACTGCAAACAGAAAATGTACCAAGGTTAACTAAACCTGTCTGAGATTCTTTCCTAGACATCGAGATAGATCCATTGGCTTTTCCCACCATAGTGGATCCAACAGAGCACAGAAAACTCCAAAAGGGAAAAGGAAAGATTACTTTACTCAACGGATCGAAAGCCTCCACCTCAAAAGGAAAAGAAACATAGATCGATGAAACGACTTTTGAGGCACCGACATTGTACCTTGATGTCCCACCAGATGCCCAAAATCCATATCACGACGAAGATAATTGGGAGTACTACATCAATTATGTCAACTCCAACAGTAGCGATATGGATATGGATGAAGATTGTATTTATCTGTCAGACAGAAGTCCAAAAGGATCTTGGTGACACTATCACTATTTGTAACTATTTGTAATTATTCTGTCTTTAATTACTGTACTCTAAAGATATGAGTAGACACCGTCGGCCAGTTGGATATCCGACAGGACCCTCATAGATTTAGATTTTCTTTAGTTTTGTCATGTCATTAGGCTAAGAGTCGGCTAGGTTTCTCCCGGTTTCCTCGGTTGAGTCGGTTTAGAAATGTTATAAATAAAGCTCTCAGTCTCTCATTTGACATCAATTCGAATCTGAGTGCGCTCTGAACTCTGAAGTCTGTTATGCTTTTGTATTGTCAAGCTCTGTAAAGTTTGTTTTGTTAATACTGAAGCCCTTTGGGCCGCCTGTCATCACAAGACAGTTCTGTAAGAAATTATTGCACGAAGCTATTGATCCGAAGGAAGCCAGGAAGCCGTTGATTGAGGTGCAGCGTTGGGGAGAAAGTAAGTCGCCGTTTGTTCCGGTGTGAGTGTGCTGGATCGAAGCCATTGGAGGTGTCGATTGTGCTTGCAGAAGTTCTTTCGATGCATGCGTGAATCTGGTCAGTTTGATAAAACCTCTTTGCAGTATCTGTTATTAAAGAATCGTTGTTAAAATTGATATCAGAGCATTCGTGTTTTTTGGTATCAAAGCTTCGTTGTAATAGAAAATTGTTCTTATTGGTATCAGAGCCTCGTTGTAATAGATACCAAAATTAACTCAAATTAACACAATATTGCTCTGATTTCAAAACCTTATAGATATTGCTCTTATCAACAAACTCACTTGATTGCTTTAATATAAAATTCTGAAAAGATTTGTTTTGATAAACTGACCAAATACACACCCGAAGATATAGAAGCTCCACAAGCACAAATAGCACCTTTAATTGCTTTAGTCAAGCACACCCACACCGGAATCAACGGCAACTTACTCCTTCACTCTGCTGCGCCTAACACATCGGCTTCCTGGCTTCCTCAAGACTAACAGCGCGTGCTTCTTTTTCTTGCAGAACTGTCGTATGTCTGACAGGTGGCCCAAAGGGCTTCAATATTATCAAAGAAACTTTACAGACACTAAAATGCTCAAAGCAATATTACAAAGAGACTCAACCTTACTCAGAGTTTTTGCGCACTTGGATTCGCATGTCTTCATGAGAGTGAAAGAGTCTTATTTATAGCAAACTTAGACCGACTCAACCGGAGATACCGAGAGTAACCTATCAAACCTTAACCTATGATATGACAAAAAGTAAAGGAATCTAAATTAGTGAGGGTCCTGTCGGATATCCAACTGGCCGACGGTGTCTACTCACTTCTTTAGAGTACAATTATTATTTACAAATAGTGCTACCAAGAACCTTTCGGACTTCGATCGGACATATTGTCCCATCCTTCTTCCATCTCACTGATGTCTGAGTTGATATGTTGTAGATAATATTCCCAATTATAATCATCATCATATGGGTCCTGAGCATCTGGTGGGACATCCATATAAAGTGTTGGGGCCTCAATTGTCGTTTCATCGATCTGGACAGCTTTATCTTTTGAGCTGGATGCATCTGAACCATCTAGGAGAGTAACGATTCCTTTTCCTTTTTTAATTTTTCTTTGTTCATCTGGATCCACTATGGTGGAAAAAGCTAGTGGGTCAATTTCAATATCAAGGAAGGAATCTCTAACAGGTTTTGTAAATCTCGAAAGATTTTCCACTTGCAACTCTATTCCATCTAGATGTTCTAGAGAAAACCTTTGAGTTTCCACAATCTCAGCTTCAATGGCATGTGCAATCCATCTAGAACACTATTCTGATATTTGTGCTTTAGCCTGCCATCCTAACTCAAATATTATTAAAGAACAAACCCTTGATGATAGCAAAATATTAATCATGCAGAACACATCTTCACACCAATCACCTGATACAACTATCATTAGAGGAAATTTCAACTCAAAATGGGCCTCCTAAAATGAACTAATAAAATAATAGTTAAAATAATAAAATAGTATTTATTAATTTTGGAGGAAGAAAAGAAAAAAACTACTTTTTTGTTTGTATTTTTGACATATCTCCCTGTTTTTTTACTCAAATTTCGATCGAGAGAGCTCGTTGATCATCATTCCATTTTTTCAAGTATTTCTTGTTTTTGGGGTAGCGGGGTTCGTCAAAAGTATGCCGAGTGGGTACTCGTTGGATGCGGAATTTAATTCCGCATCCAACGATCTCTCCCGATCGAAATTTGAATAAAAACACAGGGAGATATGTCAAAAATACAAACAAAAAAAGTAGTTTTTTTTTATGATACCTATCCTTAAATTTATATTAAAAAAGTGTTTAAGACCTATACGGTATTTCAAATTTACAGCAATTTCATTGGCTAACACATGATGACATGGAATTTGAATAAAAGTTAAAAGGCCCATTTTGAGTTGAAATTTCCTCTAATGTATAGTTATATATGCCCTAGTATTTACAATAAACCTAACTGCAGTAGATTCTTGCAGAAGTTCTTCCAACCTTATGATAAACTGTCTTTTGTCAAAAAGTTTGGATTTTGGATAATCTATACACCACTGCCATATCTTTGATATTTTTTCTGGATTATTTGAAATTCTAAATGTACTGGTGACTTCAGAAGTATACATTTGCCTTTAAGGATCAAGATAAACGACTTTTTGAATATCAGTTGCTTGAAAATCCCAAAGAGATCCATAGTTTCTAATATATAGCAAAGTTCTTTCAACACATTGTGATCCTCTCTTGGTTATTTTCTTCTTGCGTCTTCCATTCCTGAATTACCAATCTGCAAATTTTTCAAAGATCTCATATTGTGGAAAAACATGATCATTGGCATAGTTTTCATCTGGATGTTGTAGATAGGCAGCTTCTAATTCATCCAATATATCTGGAATCCTGAGAAAGATAAGGAAATATCCCAAATCTCTTTGAGTTGCAATGATCTCTAAATTATGTATTCTTGCCCCCATGTAGATGGAGAGAGCAAAATCCACACATTCAATCAGATTATAATAATTTAACACCGTAAGAGTATGCAACATTTTGGGTGTCCATTTTATCATCCAAAGATCCACTAAACTTACAAAATACAACTTCACCTTTTTATTGGGTAATGGATATACCTTTAATAACTCATCTGTAAACCCCAATTGTGGACCAATGTTGCGAGATCGCCAAGCTTGACATCTGCTGATTATTAAATTTCTTTGCATCTGAAGGCCAACTATTTTCTTTATCTCCTTGACTAACTGCGGAGCATAGTCATGTAGCCTTTGTAACCTTTCTGCTAGAGTTAACAGAGTGTCTGGTTCACTAGTAGGAGCAAATACCATGTATTCTGGTTCTAACAGTTTTATAGTAATACAAGCTTTATTCATTTCTCTTGTTAAAGCATCTGCTAGATGATTAGTATTTCCAGGGACCCATTCAACATCAAATTCATATTGTGAGAACCAGATTTGTCATGCTAGCAATCTACCTCTTGCCATTTGTCTGGATACCTTTGCTTTCAAGAAATACTGAAAATTTTTCGAATCAGTTCTAACAATAAACCTTTTAGGAGCAAGATAGATCTCGAACCTTTGTATGTCATTGAAAATAGCTAATGTTTCATTTTCAGCTGTGAAGTATCCTTTCATATGTTCAGTGAATTCTCCAGAGGCATATCCACATAGCTCTTCATTTTCATTACTAGTTTTCTCCAATAATACTGCTGCCCAAAATTCATCTAATGCATCGGTTTGCAATATTAACTGACCTTCACTACGAGGCTTTAATTTGGGTAACTGCTTGCATTCATCTTTTATCAACTTAATAGCTAAAGTAGCTGTCTTTGACCAACCGCCTTGTAAATGCTTTCTAATTGGTGCAGTTTTTTCTGAAAGGCGTGGAATGTATTTATGAATATAATTTAGAACTCCTAAAAATCTTTGTATGGACTTGATATCCTGGAGTTCATCAGGAAACTCATTCAATTTTGTCAGAACATGAGGTTGCATCTGTATTTGGCCATTTTGAATAAATATCCCAAGAAACTCTATCCCTTCTTGGAACAGCTTCATTTTCTTTTCTGAAAAAACTATCCCATGCTTTCTAACTTCTTCAATGAAAACTTTCAAATGTTGTACATGTTCCTCTAAATTTTTAATATGTACAAGAATGTCATCAATGTATGATACAATGAAGTCATACTTACCGAATATTGCATCCATTCGTCTCTGGAAGTATGAAGGAGCATTCTTGATTCCAAATGGAACTACATTCCATTGGAAGAATCCTGCTGGACACGAAAATACAGTCTTGTGTCTGTCTCGTTCTTCTATTTGAATCTGATAATAACCAGACTTCATGTCAAACTTGCTGTATATCTGGCTGTGTTGGATTTTCTGCAAAATAGTATCAATTCTTAGCAGAGGGCACTTGAAGTCATATGTTATAGCATTAAGAGGACCATAATTGATCACCATTCTAGCTTTACCCCTTAGAATCTCTGCATGATTTCTAACAAGCATTGTTGAACAACAATAATGAGACTGATTGGCTTTATCAGCTTCATTTCTAGAAGTTCATTTATCTGCTTTCTCATTTCAGCTTCATCTTAAGGAGTGCATGGAATCATTTTACCTGTGACTCCATTATCATGCATAGTATTTATTTCCTGTTTTGGGCTAGCTGTGTCCCAAAACTCTTGAGGGTTTTTGGAACAGTTCTTTAGTAGATCTTCATAAATTTGCTTCTGTTCTTCGGACCAACTTGCTTCAATTACTGCCTTCTGTTTGGTAACCTTTTGCTAGATTCTGTTTTCATAAACCCTTAATACTTCTAACCAGTCATCAGAATCATTAACTGGTTTTCTAACAACAGCTTTCTTCTGTGACCTTTCATGACTGACTTCATAATTAGCTATAAACAATCTCTTGACTGCTACTGCCTTTTTCTGAAGAGTACAAATGATTTTATCTTCTGTTATCGTGAAAGGTATAACAGAATTGATAAAAGGCATACCAAGAAACAAGATTGCAGATGGATCATAATGCTGTATTGCGGAAATTTTGACAATACTCCCCCCAACTTTTAAAGGAATTTGATCAACATAATGTGTGAGAGAAACTTGTCCACCAACAGTTTCAGACAGAAGAATGTTCTTTAGAGGTTTCCACAAACCTTTAAATAAAGAGGGCCTGGCGAGGTTATTGGGACCGCCAGTGTCAATAAATCCATCAACTGCAATCCATTCTCCGCGGACTTTAACATGAACTGGTATATACAACAAATTGTTAGTTCTAACTATCTTCTTGAAGATGGATGATTCTACAACTGGATCATATTCCGGGACTGGGAGTGGTGTAGAAATTGTAACTGTTTTCTCATGAGGACAGAAAGCTTTAAGGCTTTGTTCTACATCAGGCTTCTTGTGTACAACATTTTTCTGAGGTTGGATCCAGGCTAAAGATGTTACATTGCTGCTATATGCTTCATAAGAATTATCGGATAGAAAAGAGTCGGATGGAATATCTGATTCACTGAAATAATCACTATAATGTTCTGCTTCATCAGATAAAGGAATATCAGAATGATCTTCATAACAGACTGATTCATTACATCTGTTCATCTTTGCAGCATTAGGGATTTCTGTATTAAAATCAAACTCAGCCATTTGATCATAATCTTCAAGTTCTATTTCAGAATCTGTAACTATATATACACTTGATACTTCATCATCACTATTTACAACAGACCAATTGTCTTGAAATTCTTCTACTGTGAAACATGCTTTTAACTTTGAGGATTCACTCTTAGGACATTTATTAGCAAAATGCCCATGTTCCCTGCATATATAACAACAATTAGATTTTCTTGGCATATTTGGTCTTCGTCTTCTGACAAATTGATATTTTGGAAAGGGATTTCTAGGATTTGCTACCCTTTTAACTCTATACTTCTCTTATCTCCTTGGTCTTCTGCTTGATCTTCGATGTTTTCTAAACTTAGTCCATGGCAGGATTTCTTTACAGACAGAACTGTTAAGCTTAAGATCTTGGACTGTTTTGTGCCAACATAAATATTTGACATTTTCTTTACATCTGAACAGAAGATCAATCCAGTATATTTGATCTAGGATTTTGACTTGATTTTCAATATCTTTCATAATGATATCCCCTAAATTTCCAGGAAGTTTAGATAAGAAGGCTATCTTCCGAGTTGTGTCATTCATTAATTTAGCCTTGTAAACCTTTGTCATATATTCTTGACCAAACTGTGGTAATTTCTTTAAATCTGTTAAAACCATTCTAGTTAAATCAGAAATGGTTTCTTTCTGAATATCAACTGGTTCAGGAACAAATTGAGTTTTAAGCAATGTTTCTAAAGTAGATAAACCTAGTTGTGCAACCGTTATTCTCTCTTTTTCAGCTGGTGCCATCCACCAGTCATAAACTATTCATGTCATCATTTTCTCCGCTAATGTAATAATGGATATATTATCCATTTTAGTAGTTACCTGCATCTGATATAAAGCACCAATCCATATTCTTATGGATTCACCTGGATCTGAGGAGTTTTATAGATCTAAGATATATCCAGAAGCATTAGAAGGAAATAGATCTTCTTTTGCCATTGGATACTTCTGAGCTTCTCTAAAGATATGAGCCTTGTTTTTATGTATGGATGAAAGAATGAAAGATGGAAACTTTTTGGCAGCTTCTTATAGAGATATCATTTCTTGTTTAGACTTATCTGCCTTAGCCCTAGGAATAGAAGATCTTTTATGTGGGCTTAACTGTAATTTTCCAAGCTTAATTTGTTCAGACTGTAATGTAGCTTGGGCTTCTCTTTTTTCTTCCTTAGTCGGCTCTTTACTTGTTTCAGCTTCTTCAAACTTCTCTGATTTATCTGTTTCAGATTTTTCAGATGCATATCTTCTGCTTTCTTCTTATTCTTCAGTTTCTTTCCACCAATATTGATTACTCATATCAGGAGTAAAACTTGGAGTATGCATTCTCCTTCTTTCTTCTCTGGCTCTCCTTTCTTCTTTTTTTCTTCTTCTGGTTTCTTTTTTAGCTCTTTCTTTTTGTGTGTCTTCTCTTATTAATCTCATATGCTCTAAGACCATATCAGCTTGACAGCCTAGGTCATCAATAGCTATTTCTGCATGTGAGCACCAAGTAGTAAGATAATTTCCTAGCTAGAACACTTGATACAGTTCTTGAGTATTGGAAGAGTTATGGTTAACCAGAGGAGTACAATCAGCTCTAGTAGGTGGTTGTCTAGACTGAGAAGATGTAGTGCATAATTTAGATTTAGGTGGCCATTTCCCCCCTCTTACAAAACGACTGTTTTGGTACTGACATTCTTCCATAGGTTCATAGACAGGACGAGCACGATGCATTTTCTGAGAGGTATGGAAAAAGGGTTTAGATTCAATGGGATGACTGGTACTAGCTTCTGAAACGGGATTTTGAATAATTGGTCTTGGAGGTAGGACTTCTTGGACCGGAGGGTTTGGTAATTCGGTAATAGAAACAGCAGGTGTCAGAGATTGAGCTTCGGGAATATAAACAGTATGCCTTCGAGGTTTAATCAAAGGTTTAGAAACCTTAGGCTTTGCAGGAATTATTTGCACTTGACCATTTTGAGCAACAATTCTTTTATCTCGAGATTGGTGAGGCCTTTCATTTATGGCTTGGTATTGAAAATACCAATCTTGAGGCAATCCTATCTCATCATATGAGACACCTTCTACTTCAGCATTACTGACTCCAGTTGTGACACAGTCTCTAAGGATAGGCTGTTTTAGCTTAGGATGTACAGTGTTAGTTAGTAGAAATGAGGTTTGAATAATAACAGACAGAAATTCAGAGTCGTCATTCATGTGTAATCCTTGGACACCTATCATTAACTTCCAACAATCTTTCAGGGATTTATCAGTAAGGCTAATTGGATAATCAGGAAAGATTGTTCCATATTGACAACCTTTAGACAGATTGCCAGTAATAGTTCCTATACGGGCATGTTCATAGGTCTAATGTCTAGTATCGAAAAGTTCGGCTCGACAAGGTGTATTAATTCCTTGACAGAACAAAGGAGCTAACCCAATTTGACTTCCCCCAAAATGTAAATAAGAATACTTTTTATCAGTAACATATTGAGAGAATTTCTATAAGTCTTTCTCACTGAACATAGGTAAAGAAACGATCTGGGTCGAGGGTCCAGAGATTTTGACAGTCAATTCAACTTCTTTAAGTAATAATTTCTTTTTCAAAAATGGCATTCCCCCTTCAAATTTATAAATATCAGTTGCATGTAAGGCAGGAGGGTTCCACGTGGAAGGATCAACAATAGCTTGATCAGATTCAGATTCTAAAGAACGATTACTGATTTCAACAGTTCTCTTATCGACAGAAGAGAATGAGCGAGCAAGGAATTTAGCCATGATAACCAAATCAGAATAGAGTATAACAGAATCGGGATGTGGCTAACAGAATCGGGATGTGGTTAACAGAATTGTTGGAAACTTATGATAGGAGTCCAAGGATTGCAAATGAACGATGATTCTGAGTTCTTATCTTTAATAATACAAACCTCTTTCTTGTTAACTAATACTGTACATCCCAAACTTAAGCAACCCATTCTTCGTGACTGTGTCACAACGGGTGTTAGCAATGCAGAAGTGGAAGGAGTTTCATATGATGAGATTGGATTGCCTAGTGATTGGTATTTCCAATATCAAGAGATAAATGATAAGCCTCATCAATCAAAACATAAGAGGATCGTTGCAAGCAATGGTCAAGTCCAGATCATTCCGGCCAAGCCAAAAGTCTCGAAGCCTATCTATCGACCTCGAAGGTATACATCACCTTTCCCTGCAACAATCCCTGATGATCAACCTTCTACATCATCAGTCTTTTCATCAAAAATACCCAACCACCCTGTTCAAGAAATTCTACCTGCTAGACCAAGCATTTCTAATCCTTCAGATCTATACATTCCTGAAGCCAATACCAGCAATAGTATGGAAGCCAAACCCTTTTTCCATACATCACAAAAAATGCACAGACATCGTCCGGTCTTCGAACCAATGGAGGAGTGGCAATATCAAAACCATCGTTTTGTACGAGGGGGGAAATGGCCGCCCAAGACAAAGTTTTGTACCACTTCTTCTCAATCCAAACAACCTCCTACAAGAGCAGACTGTGCTCCTCTGGTAGAACACAACTCTTCTAATATTGCAGAGTTGGATCAAGTATTCCAACTTGAAAATTATCTTACCACCTGGTGTTCACATGCTGAAATAGCCATAGATGATCTAGGATGCCAAGCTGACATGGTCCTAGAACACATAAAATTAATCAGAGAAGAAAAACAAATAGAAAAGGCTAAAAAAGAGGCCAGGAGGAAAAAGAAAGAATAGAGAAAAGCCAGAGAAGAAAAAAGAAAAGTGCAAGCTCCACGTTTTTCACCAGAAATGAGTTATTGGTGGAAGGAAACAGAGGAGTATGACCCTGAAGAATTTAAAAGACCAGCTCCAGCATCAGAAAAATCTGATACAGAAAAATCAGAAAAATTTGAGGAAGTTGAGCAAAGTAGAGAACCTACTAGAGAGGAAGAAAGAGAAGCCCAGGCTACTCAAGCTACTAGCTATAAGTCACAGCCTGAGTCAAGTGGGAAATTGCAGT
The DNA here is from genome assembly GCA_001517045.1 of Pseudotsuga menziesii. Taxonomy (NCBI): domain Eukaryota; kingdom Viridiplantae; phylum Streptophyta; class Pinopsida; order Pinales; family Pinaceae; genus Pseudotsuga; species Pseudotsuga menziesii. The sequence continues at coordinate 508,241 of LPNX010510719.1, read as the reverse complement.
TAAGCCCCAGAAAGAAAGTCACCATTCCTAGGGCTAAAACAAAAAAAACTAAAAAGGATATGATATCCTTAGAGGAAGCTGCAAAAAAGTTTCCGTCTTTTATTCTTCCATCTATTCATAAAAATAAAGCTCACATTTTCAGAGAAGCACAGAAGTATCCGAGAGTAGAGGAAGACTTATTTCCTTCTAATTCTTCTGGATACATTTTAGATTTAAAAAATTCCTCTGATCCAGGAGAATCCATTCGAATATGGATAGGAGCATTGTATCAGATGCAAGTAACTACAAAATTGGATAACATATCCATAATCACATTGACTGAAAAAAGAATGACTGGTATAGTTTATGACTGGTGAATAGCACCATCAGAAGAAGAAATGATGGCTGTAGCACAGCTAGGATTATCTACTCTTGAAGCACTGCTTAAGACCCAGTTTGTTCCCGAACCTGCTGATCTAAAAAGGGAAACCATTTCAGATCTCACTAGAATGGTTCTCACCGATCTAAGAAAGCTGAATCAATTTGGATCAGAATTTATAGGAAAGGTATATAAGGCTAGATTAATGAATGACACTACTCAAAAAATAGCCTTTTTGTCTAAACTTCCTGGTAACCTAGGGGAAATGATAATAAAAAATCTTGATGATCAGAAGAAAACCCTAGATCAAATATACTGGATAGATATTCTATTCAGAAGTAAAGAAAAGGTTAAGTATCTGTGTTGGCATAAGACAGTCTAAGACCTGCAACCCAGTAATGCGGTCTGCAAAGATCTGCTACCATGGACTGACTGCAGAAAAAGAAAACCTCAAAGAAAGCAACACAAAAGACCTCGTAGATATGGGAAGTATAGAATTAAAAGGGTAGGAAACCCTAGAAGGCCTTTTCCAAAATACCAGTTTGTGAAGAAAAGAAAAAGAAGAAATTTTCCTAGAAAATCAAATTGTTGTTTTATTTGCCGGGAGCAAGGACATTTTGCTGCTAAATGTCCTAAAAGCAGTTCATCAAAGTTAAAAGCTTGCTTTGAAGTAGATGAATTTCAAGATGATTGGTCAGTTGTACATAGTAATGACGAAGTTTCCAGTGTATATATTGTCACTGGCTCTGAAATAGATTTTGAAGATGCTTTGAGTGATCAGTTAGCTAATTTTGATTTCAATACCAATATTCCTACTGTTGCAAAAATGAATAGATGTCCTGAGTCTGTTTGTTACGAAGATTACTATGATATCCCACTATCTGAAGATGAAAATCATTACAGTGATGAGTTCATTGGATCAGATTTAGAATATGAATCCTATCTCTCTGATATGCCAGTCAACATGTCAGAAGCATCCAGTAGTAGAGATACCTCATTGGCATGGATCAAACCACAAACATTGCCTGAACAGAAGCCGAAGGCAAAAGCAATTGAAGAAAGCATTAAAGCATTTTGCCCACATGAAAAGAAAATCACTATTTCTACACCGCTTCCTGTTCCAGAATATGATCCAGCCGCTGAATCAGCTATGGTCAAGAAAATTGTTAGAACTAACAATTTGTTATACGTTCCATTACATGTTAAAGTGAAAGGAGAATGGATCGTTGTTGATGCTTTCATTGACACTGGCGGTTCCAATAACCTTGCAAGACCATCTTTATTTGAAGGTTTATGGAAACCCTTGAAAAATATTCTTCTTTCTGAAACGGTCGGAGGACATGTTCATCTTACCCACTATGTAGACCAAATTCATTTAAAAGTGGGAGGGAGTATTATACATCTATCTGCAATTCAGCACTATGATCCTTCTGCAAGTCTGTTTTTAAGCATGTCATTTATTAACTCTGTTTTGCCGTTCACAATTACAGAAGACAAGATCATCTGCACAATAAAAAAGAAAGCAGTTGCAGTCTCTAGACTGTTTCTTGCTAACTCTGAAGCAGTTAAAGAGCAGACACAGAAAAAGGATTCTATAAAGAAACCAGTTAATGATTCAGATGACTGGATAGAAGTAATCAAACAGTATGAAAACAGAGTTCAGCAAAAGGCAATGATAGAAGAAAACTGGTCAAAAGAATAGAAAAATATTTATGAAGAACTATTGCAAAACTGTTCTGAAAACCCACAGAAGTTTTGGGATACTGCAAGCCCAAGACAAGAAATCAATACAATTCATGATAATGGAGTATCAGGTAAAATGATACCCTACACACCTCAGGATGAAACAGAAATGCGCAAGCAGATTAATGAATTACTAGAAATGCAATTGATTGAACCTAGTCATTCACACTATTGTTGTTCTGCTATGCTAGTAAGAAATCATGCAGAAATATTAAGGGGTAAGGCCAGAATGGTTATAAACTATGGACCATTGAATGCAATAACTTATGATTTGAAGTATCGATTGCCAAGGATTGACACAATTTTGCAGAAGATACAGAATAGCCGTATATACAGCAAGTTCAATATGAAGAGCGGCTACTACCAAATCCAGATAGAAAAAAAAACAAACATAAAACTGCCTTCTCATGTCCGGTAGGATTCTTTCATTGGAATGTAGTCCCATTCGGGATCAAAAATGCTCCGTCATACTTCCAAAGAAGGATGGACTCAATCTTTGGTAAGCATGATTTTATTGTATCATATATAGATGATACAATAAGGTAGGATTTTATTGTATCATATATACAGCAAGTTCAATATGAAGAGCGGCTACTACCAAATCCAGATAGAAGAAAAAAACAAACATAAAACTGCCTTCTCATGTCCGGTAGGATTCTTTCATTGGAATGTAGTCCCATTCGGGATCAAAAATGCTCCGTCATACTTCCAAAGAAGGATGGACTCAATCTTTGGTAAGCATGATTTTATTGTATCATATATAGATGATATCCTTGTACATAGTAAAAGTTTAGAGGAGCATTTAGAACATTTTAAGATTTTTGTTGATGAAGTAAGGAGGCATGGCATAGTCCTCTCAGAGAAAAAGATGAAATTGTTCCAAGAAGGAATTGAATTCCTTGGAATTTATATTCAGCAAAGACAGATACAGATGCAGCCTCATGTACTAACTAAAATAGTTGAGTTTCCAAATGAACTTCCAGATACCAAGTCTATACAGAGATTCTTGGGAATTCTGAATTATATTCACAAGTACATCCCTCGACTGTCTGAAAAAACAGCACCTATTAGAAGACATCTACAAGGAGGATGGTCGGAGACAGCCACTGCAGCTGTCATACAAATTAAAAGGGAATGCCAACAGTTGCCCAAGCTGAAACCACCAAGTGAAGGTATGTTAGTTTTGCAAACTGACGCCTCTGATGAATTTTGGGCAGCAGTTCTACTCGAGAAAACCGGAGAAGGAAATGAAGAGTTATGTGGTTATGCATCAAGAGAATTCTCTGAACACCAAAAGAATTACTTCACTGCTGAAAAAGAAACTTTGGCAATCTCAATGGAATACAAAGGTTTGAACTATACCTTGCACCAAAAAGGTTTCTTATTAGAACCGACTCTAAGAATTTTCAATATTTCCTAAAAGTTAAAGTGTCAAGACAAATGGCTAGAGGTCGTTTATTGGCATGGCAAATTTGGTTTTCTCATTATGATTTTGATGTTGAATAGGTTCCGGGAAGGTCTAATTTTCTAGCAGACTCTTTAACAAGAGAAATGAATAAAGCATGCATTACAATCAAATTGCTAGAACCAGAATACAGAGTATTCAAAGAAACCAGTGAACCAGATACTCTGCTAACATTAGCAGAAAGCCTTAAAAGGTTAGATGATTTTGCTCCTCAACTGGTTAAAGAAATAAAGAAGATAGTTGGCCTTCGACTACAAAGGAACTCTTTAATCTGCAAATGTCAAGCATGGAGGTCTAGAAACATCGGCCCTCAGTTAGGTTTTTATGAAGAACTTCGAAAGGTATATCCCCTGCCTAACAAAAAGCTTAAATTATATTTTGTGATCCTGTCAGATGTTTGGATGACCAAATGGACACCTAAGATGTTCCACACCCTTAGAGTCTTAAATTATTATAATTTAATAGGATGTGTGGATTTTGCTTTGTCTATATGCATGGGTGCTAGGATGCTTGATCTTCAAGAAATTACTTCAGAGAGAGAGTCTCGTTCCTTATCTCTCTTCGAATCCCAGATTTGTTTGAAGAATTAACAGCCGCTTTTCTGCAGCATCCAGATGAGAATTATGCTAATCATCATGTTTTTCCACAGTATGAAATCTTTGAACATTTTGCAGATTGGGAATTCAAGAATGGCAGAAATTACTTCAGAGAGAGAGTCCCGTTCCTTATCTCTCTTCGAATCCCAGATTTGTTTGAAGAATTAACAGCCGCTTTTCTGCAGCATCCAGATGAGAATTATGCTAATCATCATGTTTTTCCACAGTATGAAATCTTTGAACATTTTGCAGATTGGGAATTCAAGAATGGCAGGTGTCAGAAAGTGGTTACAATGAGGGGATCTCAATGTGTGGAAAGAACTCTATTGTATATAAGAAATTATGGAGTTCCATGGGAATAACAGGACTATGGTTGGAGCAGCCAAAGCCATGCTATTTGATCATGGATTACCACTATTCCTCTGGGACGAGGCATACAGGACTACAGTATACATTCATAACAGGTGTCCCCACGCAGCTTTGGGGAGGAAGACACCAGAGTAGGTCTTCACAAGCACCAAGCTAGATGTGTCTACTATTGTCATGTTCATGCTAATAATAGGAAGAAGTTGGACCCTTCTAGAGAGAAGGGGTTACTTGTTGGTTTCAACAAGATTTCGAAGGCATATAGAGTTTAAATTCTTGCTCGCAGAAAGATCATTATGAGCACGGATGTCTAGTTCGATTAGGATAGGGCCTTGCGGAGATCTCTGGACTTACCAACAGAGCAGCATCCAGCACAAGAGTCGGGAGTCAAGTTGGAGGAGCTAGATGTACAGTTACAGGTACAGAAAAAGAGCACAGGTTCTGGTGGTCAGAGGGAGTCAGGTGGACAGGATCCTACAGTCATTGACTTGGAGGATGAGCTGTAACAGGAGACAGATATCCAGCAGCCGCAGCAGGTCGACACTAGGGAAAGGCCTAAGTGGTTTAGTTCCACAGTACAGGAATCTAGAAAGGTTGATCCTCCACAAATATATTTCAGACGAAGTGTAGCACCAGAGAGGCTTAGTTATATGGAATTGATGACAGATTTGATTCACTTAGAACCTTCCAGCTTCGGGGAGGCTACACAACATGATGTGTGGCAGGAAGCTATAGTTGAGGAGTATTACTCCATTATGAAAAACCAGGTATGGGAGGTTGTGCCGAAGCCACAAGGGAAAAAGGTGGTGGGATCTAGATGGATCTACAAGGTAAAGCATGCAGCAAACGGAAGCATGGAGAAGTACAAGACGCACTTCGCCACAAAGGGGTTTTCATAGAAGGAGGGTATTGACTATAAGGAGACCTGCGTTCCCGTTGCCATGTATTCTTCCATTCGAACCATTATCTCACTAGCAGCTAAGATGGGTTGGTGAGTCCATCAGATGGACGTCAAGACTACCTTCCTCAATGGAGTGATATATGAGGAGGTGTATATTGAGTAGCCGGAGGGGTTTGATGTGGAGAACAAGGAGATGCATGTTTGCAGATTGCGTCGAGCTCTCTACAAGATCAAGCAGGCTCCTCAAGCATGGTACTCAAGGATTGGAAGCTATCTACGGGAGATGGGATTTCAACGAAGTGAGGCCGACCACAACCTGTACTTCTTGATAGGTGAGCTGCCTCTCATACTAGTATTGTATGTGGATTATCTCTTTTTGATAGGAGATGAGAGGTTGATTGGAGACTGCAAGTCCAACCTTGCAGTGGAGTTTGAGATGAAAGACCTTGGGTTGATGCACTACTTTCTGGGCTTGGAGGTTTGGCAAAGAGATGGATGCTTCTTCATCGGACAGGAGAAGTATGCAGTAGAGATCCTGAAGAGATTCAGGATGGAGGATTGCAAGCCTATGTCCATACCTCTAGTTATCAGCTAGAGGAATATAGATGCTTCAGGTTCAAACAGATTTGGTCCTACCTTGTATCGCCAGCTTATCGGATCACTTATGTACCTGGTCAACACACGGCCATACATTAGCTTTGCAGTCAACTTTTTGAGTCATTTCATGGTGGACCCTCAGAGAGTGCATTGGACGACTGCAAAGCACATACTTCTCTACATCATAGGTACAGTGAATTATGGATTGGTTTATGAGCACATGGGGAGTGTACAGTTAGTAGGTTTCATAGATGCTGACTATGAAGGATATGTAGAGGACTAGAAGAGTACTTCAGGTTATTGTTTCAGCATTGGATCAGGGTTTGTCTCTTGGTCCAGCAGGAAGCAAAAGTCAGTTGCATTGAGCTCGACAGAGGCTAAGTACATGGCAGCCATCATGGCTGCTTGTGAGGGTATGTGGCTGAGGAAGTTACTTGCAAGGTTGTTCGAGTGCGAGCTAGAAGCTACAGTAGTTCACTGTGATAATCAGAGTGGCATCATGTTATCTGAGAATCCAATGTTCCATGACCGAAGCAAACACATAGACATCAGATACCACTTCTTGATAGATTGTGTTCAGAGGGGAACCATTCAGTTGGAGTACATACAGACAGATGAGGAGGTGGCGGACATCTTCACCAAGGCACTTTGCAGACAAAGCTTTGTGAAGTTCAGAGATAAGTTGGGGTTGCTACCGAGTCCCTTCCTCGTTGAGAGAGAGTGTTAAACTAGCAGCAACAAGGAAGTTCTTCATGCATGTATGTGTTCTTGCATGCAGAAGACTTAAATTAGGAAACCAGTTGTATTTAATTTACTTTTCCTAAGTTTACTTTGGAAAATAAATTAAAGTGATCTAAATTAACTTTAGTGAAACACTAGTTAAAGTGAAAGTGAAATTATGGTTTTCGTTTCACCTAAAGTTATAAAAGAGAGATGAATTGGTGGAGATGACACACACACTTGTATTTTGACAGAGACAAGATACAAACAGGGAGAGAAATTCAGACAAAGGATTTAGCTGGGAGGAAGGAGGAGTGAGCAGCAGGATCACCGAGCTTCGTATAGCTAGGTTGTACACTCACGCAGGAGGGTGTTGAGGTTTAGCTGGGGTTTTTCCCAGTGATTCTGCTGTGTAACTGCATTCGCCAATTTTGGGTGAATTTGTAGTATGGTAAACACTTCATATTTTCTCATAATAAAATCTATATCTGACTATTGCATTGGTTTTCCCATCTTGGGTTTTTCTGGGGGTTTCCATACCCAAAATAATAGTGTCAATATTGTGATGTGATGTTGTGATTTATTTCTCAATTTTATATTCTGTTGCATACTGTAAAAGATATTCATGTGTGGTTATCAGTAGAGATTGCATGCACTATTTCGCCCTAGTTTGAATATTAAAGGAAAATTTACACTTCAGTTCTCTTGTAAGTATCCTAGTATACCATTATTTGAATGGCATCTCTTATTTCATCCTGCTTTTGACAACTAATGTTCAGAATGGGTTTTTTAGGCATCTGAGAAATGAGTTTACTCATTCCTTGAATTCCTAAATATTAAGGGATAGTAGATGAACTAGCACCTGCATGACAATGTCCATTCTAGGTGCTTTCAAGTTGCTAATTTTTCCTTCAGTCTTTACCATGTCAATCTTCTAGAGATATTTCTCATGAATACACAAGGAATTGATTTGAATTTTGCAATCATTTCTTGTGATTCAGCCACTTCTGATTCTAAGCAATCACAATTGAATTATGGTCTTGTGTCTTCTTGGAAACTGATCATTCCCAAGGAATCGTGTCTATTATGATGCTTCTTAAAATCTTCTTTAGAGTGGCCATTTAGTGCACTCTTCAAGGAAGATTCACTAAGGTATGTGTGATACTTTTAAGCTCTTGAACTTGAACAAAGCTCTTTCCCAACACATCTAGTCATTTACCCATCAATCTTAGTAGTTACTTTCAAAATGTCAGATTTGGTTTCTCTTATTTATTCTAGCACATGCATTATTAATTCCATCTTAAAATTAAGCATCTCTATCTATGTTTTTTCTTCTTCAACAACGTTCTTGAGACTAATGATATCCAAGGCCAAGTCATCAATGTTGGTTGTTGTCAACTAGTGTTGCAAATTGTTGTAATTTGCAAGCTTAATATCATATGGGACAGAATCATTTATAAAGGAAGATAAATGATTGTGATATTCTCTCTTAATATGACCATCTCTATGTTAGGGTTAACCTTGACTCGGGATTGAGTCAAAGTTGGTTTAGGTCTAGCACATGGTTTGGGCACATGGTTTGTTGTAGCCCATGGTATTGTCCCATGGTATTGCATGTGATGAAGCCTTTATAAGGCTTGAGGAGGCTCCATTGTAAAGTGGCTTGGAGGTGAGAGGTGGCTAGCTCACTTGGCCTGGATGGCCGGTTTTGGCCATGTAATGAAGATCTTCATTGGTGCTGGTTTTCCCCACATGGGGTTTCCAGGGTATATTGTGTGTCTATATGTGGTTGCTTGTGATAATGTTTATTTCTCGCTCATTATTATATTGTATTGCTCGTTTTAACCTAACAACTGGTATCAGAGCACAGGTGAGCTTGAGCTTGTGTGAAGGTAGCAAATTGCTTGTCAAAGACCTGTGAATTCCTAGGCGAGCTATAGCCACCCCTGGCTTGAAGGCTTGTGGGGGTTGGCCCATTTTTTTAAATCTGGTTGTGTGAAGTTATCTTCTGTCCAAAAGAAAAGGGTAGCAGCACGTGAAAAAAAAAACCCTAGCCGCAATAAAGGATCAGATCCGCCTGAGGGAATGAAGGTCTAACAATGCCCTCGGGTGCTAAAAATATCATCAAAAAGGTGTGATAATGAGATCATGCACAGAGTTCTGGTGTATAAGGCAAGAGTTTTGCTGGGTGTAGAGGCCACAACGCAAAACTAGCGTGCTCGTGTGAGGAGCAGAAGGCCGCAAATCCGATCCATAAATTTGTGCAAAGCCATGGCTAGAGAAAGGAAACGCTATTAAAACCAGGCCTTCAGCGTTGGACGCAGACTTTCTGGGATCGGCAGGATGCACTTGTGATGATTGCTCCCAACCTCCCGAAGCCGGGCTTGGGAACTACATGGAAGAAAACGAGCTGGTCCGTAGTATCGTGATCAAGGAATTTTGGTGGCGAGGAGGGTTGCCCCTGCGATAAGCTTAGGGCTTATACAGAAGATGGTAGAATTTCTTTCCCGGACGGACATCGTGACAATCAGTTCGAGAGTTGCAGTGGAGGCCCGCCACTGGTGATGGAGTGCAGGCCGGCGTGCTGTTGCGGTCCAAGCTGTAGAAACCAGGTCTCGCAACGGGGTTTGGACGTCAGGGTTGCAGTCGTTAGGTGTCCGAGAAAGGGATGGGGTTTGCATTCTTTGAAGCCAATTGCAAGGGGAGCATTTGTTTGTGAGTACGCAGGTGAACTTTTGACAACGGTTGAAGCGAGAGAAAAGGCCGTGTGAAGTAAGAGAAACCACATGTGTGTATCTACCATGATTTTGAAGCAGGGATCACCCTCCAGTTGGCCGCATAAGAAACCCTAGTTTTTGGATCAAGGAGATCACGTTTGATAGTTCTATTGATGACCGTCAATGGTGAAAAAAGGAAGCAATGCATGGAAAGTCTGCAAATGGTGAAGCTTGAAAGGGGTCACATGAGAATTTGTGAACCCACGAGAGAGGTCGCAGGAGGACGCTGCATGTAGATGTTGCGAGATAACACATCTGGTGATGGTCGATGGGAAGGAACCTATGAGCATAGACATAGAAGTGGCAGTGTGAGGCAGGGCTAGGCAGACAAGTGTGCGAATAGAGGTAGTTTGGGTAGTTGCAGCTGCAACATGGAGCTATCGCTAGAGTCAGAACTAGATGCGTCGAAGAGAAGGACAAGATGGAAAGCGAGAGGATGAAGTAACAAATGGTGATGGTATAGTCACCATGAAGACACATAAAAAAAAATTGTAATGGAGCATTTTGCATGTAAATGGGCATATGGCTGTAAGACCTGGTAAGGCATGCATACCCCTGGTAACTCACCGGTAAAGTCGGGAGATAGACCGAGGTGATAGCGGGGTGTATGTAAGATTCCTCGGTAAAATTTGAGGGGAGTTGGTGATTACTCCAAGTCAAGTTTAAAGGGGGGATTGTTAGGGTTAACCTTGACTCGGGATTGAGTCAGAGTTGGTTTAGGTCTAGCACATGGTTTGTTGTAGCCCATGGTATTGTCCCATGGTATTGCATGTGATGAAGCCTTTATAAGGCTTGAGGAGGCTCCATTGTAAAGTGGCCTAGAGGTGAGCGGTGGCTAGCTCACTTGACCTGGATGGCCGGTTTTGGCCATGTAATGAAGATCTTCATTGGTGCTGGTTTTCCCTGCATGGGGTTTCCAAGGTATATTGTGTGTCTATATGTGGTTGCTTGTGATAATGTTTATTTCTCGCTCATTATCATATTGTATTGCTCGTTTTAACCTAACACTCTAGAAAAAAAATTGAAAGGTGCATCAGGGAGTTTTCTACCAGGGAAAAAAGATATGGTCAAAGAAGTAGAAACTTATTCATGAGCCAACTGGCTCCTGGATAGCTAAGAAAACATGAAAAGATTCATAGAAGTCCTTTATTTATTTATGTGATTTATCTTCTATAAAATATTTTAACATGCAACACAATCATTATTTTGCCCTTTGTGTTATGTAAGATGAACACCTGAAACTAAAATGTTGGGCTCTAGACTTGCAGAATAGGGTTATGAAATAATTGGTCTAGAGGAAGATGGAGCGTAAGAAGTACATTTGGGTAAAGGTGTAAACTAAGGAGATGGAGTGGGATCTAGAAACCTAAATGAACTCAAACTCATATCCAATACAACAAGGGTATTTAAAATAGACGGATTTTGTAATAGCCTATCTTTCATACAGAGGTCTTGGTGTTTTACTTCCCAACAACTCTAGTATTTAATCCATGTCCAATCAAAAGTGATTGGCATTGCATGCTTAGAATTATTAGTTTCCGCTATGTTGAGCATGCGTAAACTCTAATAAATAGTAGGAAGGGTGTCATTACCAAATTTAACAACCACCATGGAATTTAACTAAATAATGAGAGAACCAATGTCCATTTTCAATCCTTTAGGACATATGTAGGATTTAAGCAAGTTGTTTATATGCGGGTAATCTAGGCTGGCAGAATATATAGGAAAGATAGTACCAAATCAAGGACCAATATTTAGGGGTCTTTAAAAACATCTTATGACTGCATCATAAAATTATAAATGATGGGTGTCAACAACAACACACAAGGAAGAAACTGGTAAATAGGGCTTAACTAAAGGACCTAGACCAAGTTTGACTACTCCAAGGTGAGCATACTTATATCCTTTTCACTTAGCCCAATGTATTTGATCTATGAAAGCTATGTCTAATGACGTGACTTTAATCTGAGTATGACTAGCATACTTCCAGCATTTTAATTTATAGACCTCTTTAGGCGAGATTGTCGAAAGCTCCCAATCCAAAGAAGGACTAGTCATCAAAGATTATAATAGTAGAACTAGTTTTAGCATTATGAAAATATTTTTTGCGTTATGCAAGAGAGACTGTAGTGCTTTCTACTTCAAAATCCAAGGTATGGATCTCTATTGATTGTAGAGAGGGATCGATAGAACACTTAGCAACTACGAAAAGTAAAGAAGAAAGTTTGCTTCTGCATATCCCACCAAGAACTCACCATAGTTTCAGACATAGGGATTACGGTGCATATTCCTCATTGTTGTGGCCTCAAAACATACAGAAAATTGTAACTTGGTTGCCTACTTTAAATACTCTTCAAATAAATTGATTTTGCAGACACCAAAAAATTACAAAGAAAAACTCATTGTACACAATAGATTTAGAAATTTATTTATTAATATTGGAATGTCATAGCATAATTCTCTGACTATCTGTAATACCGCATACAGCAAGGATTGGATTGACCTATAGGAATCATAAAGACTCAAAAATACAAACAAGATCGCTACTTTTGATCTGCAAGATCACACATAGCACATGCAGAGAGGGTACATAAAGCTCAATTATGTAACACAAGACTCAGTCGACTTGAGACCTATCTTTTTCATCTACAAGATAACATGGGGCACATGCACAGAGGATACCCAAAGCTCAACACAAAACTTAACACACAGACTCACTCTTTGTGTGCAGATAGATTATGCTAGCAAACAATGTTGCATAACTTATGGGACATGTACCAAATATAAAAGTTTACATCTAACATGAGGGTCTAAGGATACCAACAAAGACGATCTAATGCTTCTTCTAATTTTGATAGTAGTCCTTTTATAAATGTGGAGGACTGACAAAGCCACTTACATTAGACAATTGATGTACATGACCATTTGTAAAGGTAGTTACTCAACTTATTAGAGATGTTGATAGTAACACTTGAACATTCTACTCTCATGCATTGTAATTACAAACTTTGTTGTGTTATTCATATTATACCTCTCTCATTTTGATGTTATGCTCTTGTATTTAAAAAAGTAGTTCTACTATGATTTTTTTTAATGCAACATTTTATTTGTTATTCTCTTTATATTGTTTTTATTAATTAATTTCAATTACATAATAAGAAAAGAATACTTTAATATAAAGTATTACATATGTAATAATTTTTAATAAAAATGTGATGTATTAAATATTTTTAATTTTAATGTTAATTTGGATCAAGCTCATAAAAGAGTTCTATCCTATTTTCAGGTTGTTAACGGCCGCCCAACACCATTACTTAAGTTGGATCGAATGTCCGCTTCGGCGCTTGGCTCCTACGCACGGGGCAGCTTTTACGAGTGAGAGCATGTCGTCCAGTTTTTTTTCCTGGGAGTAACCAGAGATCAGGGAGTGGTGAGGGTGTGAGTCAGCTGCCATGCTTTATGGCTGATGCCATGGAAGCTTAGTGGTTGAAGGTGTGAGCAAGCTGTGTGGTTTTATGGTTGATGGACTGAAAGCTAAGTGGCTGAAGGTGTGAGTTAGCTAAGTGGCTGAAGGTGTGAGTTAGCTGTGAGGCTTTATGACTAATTGGATAAAAGGGGTTTTATGGTTGATGGACTGAAAGCTAAGTGGCTGACCGTGTGAACTAGCTGTGAGGCCTTGTGACTAATTGGATGGAAGGGGTTTTACTGTTGATTAGATGAAAGCTCAGTGGCTGAGGGTGTGAGCTAGATGTGAGGTTTTATGACTAATAAGATGAAAGCTGAGTAGCTGAGGGTGTGAGCCAGCTGTGAGACTTTATAGCTGATCAAATTTCATTCCCTGCAGGGAGTTGCAATACTTTCATGTTTGAGATGTTGTAACATTCTAAGACCTCAATATCATTTGAATCTAATTTCACAATATTCATAAAATTGATATTTTCTTAAAATGTTTTTTCTAGGAAAAAAACAGCTGTTCCTTGTTATTCATTAGAATCAAAGGTAACCGTTACAACACAAGAGGACCTTCTCTATAATGGACATGTCCAACAGATGTAAAGCAAATCTCAGTCTAACAAAGAGATTCTACCCCCAGAAATAATGTTAAATCAAGACTCAAACAGACAGATACACTGAGGGGATCCACAACCCAAAATCAATCCACAGTCAGTAGACTAACATAGGATATCAACCCAACTCCATCCCCATATCCAAGATGAATACAGAGAATACAAGTAAAACCATAGATGGCTTATCAGAGGAGGCACTCGTGGGAATGCCAAACTGAACAAGAGGAGAACAGAATCTACCTCAATCATCCAAAAGATGTGATACTCAATCCTGCCATACTCATGAAAATAAATACATCAAAGATGTAACAAGAAGAGTAGGCCATAAAACTGAATTGTTCCATTCCCAACACATTCACCTTCAGTGAATTCAGTGTAATGTAGGAGGCCAGAGGCCATTGAAAGTGCCTCCTTTGATAAACCATCCGCCTTCACATTGTATTCTCTGTATACATGACGAAAGTCAAGAAGGAGAAAGGATGATTCCATATTCCTGATATTTTGACACCATCCATCTAGATTGAGAGCAGTGAGGGCTGCCCTTCCATTGACCCAGTTGATAATGGTTATTGAGTCACCACAGACATGAAGAGAAGGTAAACCAAAATCCTTTGAGATCACAAGTAAAGCCCACAGGGCCAGAAGTTCAAATCTGGTATTAGTGCTCTGTTCACAGCCCATCTTAATGCTAAAATAATGATCCTGACTGATCATCAAGTGAACCTCAACACCCCAATCATATTAGCAGATGCCCCATCAAAACAACCAGATGGGTACTGAATAACAGGTGCCAGACCAATATTTCTCAGTTTGACATGCTTCTGAGCGATCACAGGGTAACTCTGAAGCTGATCCATATTCCCTCAAAATATATATATAAAAGTGATCAATCTTCAATATATGAAAATCATTAAAATGTTACTCTTCAGATAACTAGTTGGTTAATAGCTCAGAACTCTTCCTGTGTTGAACAAATATGATGTTGGTTTTTTTTAATTTATATATGAATGAAAGAGAATACAGATATCGAGAAACTGAAAGAGGGAGCCAAACAAGTCTAGATCGAAACCTCTTTAATGGAAGCCACCATTAAAGAGAACTCATCTTAACATAACAGTTACCTGATCATAATTTTTTTAATAAAAACCATAAACTTTGTTGAGCTTAACCAAAGTTTTAATTTTTAGTTGTCCGTGATAAAATCCAGAAGTGAGCTCGATCAAAGTTTACATTTTTAGTTGCCCGTGGCAATATCAAGAAGTTCTTTTACAAAAACTCAGCAGACTGAACTGCTTTCACAAACAGTTCCTATAATGATCATAAATCATATCTGGGCAAAAGACTCGAAGAAATAAGGAAAGATACATGTACATGTACATGTATCAAACTAACCAATTTCTCAGTCAGTTGACTAATAACAAAAATGTACATGTAATAATTTATAAAAGCTTTACTATAATTTTGATAAAGATATACTAGTCCCTAGAAATTACAAGTTCTATGGTTTTCACAGTAAATTGTAAAAACTTGAATTGAAAGAAAGGATAGATCGAAACCTGTGGTTTCTGTGACAGTGAAAATAGATGCAGATTTGTTGGTAGCAGCGAAGTTTCCCCTGTGCCAAGTGCAGTGTGCCATGGTATACAAATATTTTGGAAGTAATATCCAGGTTTTGCTACCCTCTGGCAATATTTGGAAGTAATATCTATCTGGTTCATTTTATTGCAGAGCTCCTGATATATCCCGGAGAGATCAGTGCCAAATGGGTGTTTACTTGAGTCTTTTTTTTCTAACCTTGGTTGGAATTTGACAAGACCTCCGTGGTTTGTTCTTTGTACTTTGTATTCCTTATCCTTACCCAGCCCTATGGTCGTTCGAGACAAGATTTTTTTAGATTTTTGGCCGTTCGTGATAAGATTTTTGCAGTGTTTTTTAATCATGTAACTTTTCTCAGCGAGGTTGTGGATGAAGAACAATCTGTACTTAGTTTGATGAAATCTCTTAGTGAAGTTGTAAACAATGTTAGCCTTGAGGTGTAGGGCGTAAGGCGCTTGGTTTATATGGGATTTAATATTTATCAAGTTACTATATTAAATTTCATGATGAAAGTTAGGGATCAGTACTGCCATTTTCTTATGAAATGATCCATCCAAATTTAAGCTGACCCTAACCAAGCAAAGCAAGATGGGTCAAGCCAACTTTACTTTGAATGAATGAAAAAACAATATATCCTTGGTTTTATGGTTTCCATCCAAATTTAAGCTGACCCTAACCAAGCAAAGCAAGATGGGTCAAGCCAACTTTACTTTGAATGAATGAAAAAACAATATATCCTTGGTTTTATGGTTTGTATTCATGGGGTAAAACCCTATTCAACTACTTTATGCAGCACGCACCAACCAAGATGATTCTTGCAGGACGGCAATGAGCCATCATTTCAGAACAGGAGTTTACAGGTATAACTCCAAAACAAGGACATGCAACCCATGTATATATCCTTGGTTTTATGGTTTGTATTCATGGGGTAAAACCCTATTCAACTACTTTATGCAGCACGCACCAACCAAGATGATTCTTGCAGCACGGCAATGAGCCATCATTTCAAAAGAGGAGTTTACAGGTATAACTCCAAAACAAGGACATGCAACCCATGTGAAGAAAAGGACAATTGAAAAAAGGTTGTGAAATTGAATCACTTTAGGTCCATTTGCAAAAGGATATGATATGACATCATAACGTTAAAACTCATGAATATAAAATTGGCGAATTAAAAGCATTTATAAACAAAATCATGGTTACTGTAATTATAAAGGAAATGGGATTCCATCCATTATATCAGAAGGTACAAGACCAAGAAAATCAACAAATATAAAAATGCATAACATAAACTATACTATACTATAATTTTAGATAAAAATATATATATATTAGTCTTTGTAAGGGTTTAAATTGTATGGTTTTTATTTGAAATTATAAAATTTTAAAAATACATGATAATACAGATATTATAATCAATAGAGAGGGGTAGTCTTGGAGGTAAAGGTCTTGCTTTTTAAACAAGTCTAGATTGGAACGTCTAGTTTTTTCAACAATAGAGATAGGTGCAGATTTGTCGTTAGCATACGAGGATGAGAATGTGCCATGGTATGCACAAAATTAATAAGTAGGATTGAAGATGTTCAGTGCCCACTTCATCTTTAGGTTTTTCAAAGGCTTTAACTGCAACCCTCTTTCAATATTTGTACATGCATATATGGTTTCATTTAATGTCAAGTTTCCTTGTATCATCCTAGAGCAATAAGTGGGATGTGATAGAAAAAATATCATTTGTGATAACCAACCACGTTTCTTTCACAAGACCTATGTGATTGTATTCATTACATAGTTATATTTCGTTACAATTTTTCCTAGCATCAAGCCCCCAACATTTGACTTTTATCGTTCCTTTGGTGGGTCAAGATAAGACATTTGGGGTTTCTATTCATTGCCATGGCACCAACCGATATTATTCCTTTGGCATGGCAAGTGAGCCACACTTTATAATGGAAGAGTTTAGAGGTGTAAGTCCAAAAATAATGAGATGCCTTCTGAAAGTCATGAATATGAAGAAAGGTTGTAGAATTAAACATTTAGAAACACACAATATAGTTGACCCAAAATAATGATGGAAGTAACTATAAAATATATGGGGGTGCATGTATTACCAACATAGATCCATTTCAAATCTGTATCTATCAAGCATTGAGAGGGCTCTAATTTAATGTGTAAGATAACAAAAAAATTACATCTCAAGAAATTTGATCCCTTGGTTGCTTGATAGGTCTAGGTTTAAGATGGATCTATGTTGGTTTTAATTTGATTTTATGAGCCAACGTGTTATTCTTTTGTGAGGTGGATTATAATTGATTGGTTTTATTTTTTTTATTTTATGAGCTAACATGTTATTTTTTATGATGTGAGTTATAGTGAGCGTCTAGCGAACATGTTCTTATTATTTTGTACATTTTTTTAGTTAACCTATAATTTTTATTGTTTTTTTGTAACATTATGTTACATTACATTCCATTATCCACTCAATACTCGATTGTAGAGCACCTCGCTACTCTCGGTGCAATAAAGAAGAAGTTGCAAGATAATTTAAGAAAACTAACAAAAACCATCAACATGTCTAGCATCCAAAATTGAAGGAAGCACTATTACGTTTCTGGCATTTGGCATTTTTCCCACCAAATTATAGTTGTATAGGACACAAGGACTAAACAATGAAGAGTGGTATTATGACATCATTGAATATAAAGAAAAGAGATTCATAATGCTAGTAGGGAACTTCAATGGGAGGATGTGGAACTTCCAGATGGTGAGTTTTATAGAAAGTGCACCCTCCTTATGGTCATTGAAGATGAGGGGATTTAAAAAGGAAATTTGTGAATGGGAAAGGGATTTTACACTTATGTGACACAAACAATGTTATTACATGTCATGCCCTCAAGCAATGGAAAGGGTTGAGGGAGGCTACACATTACACTCATAATGGTCAAAGTGTTTAGATTACATAATTATTTTAGATTGCATAATGCCATGAAGAAATGTTGTCAAACCATAATGATATATCAATAGAATAAATAGTGCAAAACTCAGACTTCTGTTAAGTCTCAGAAAACCTAGTTACATAGTGAGTGCTAGGGTCCTATACTTTGTTGATGTATGAGTCCATCTCCTTTAGATAGTTAGGTGATAGTAACTCAATGTAAAAGGGTCTAATTATTAATTAAGGCACACTATGTGCTTAACTCTCTTTAATAATGGGGCCATAGATAGTTAGGGTTTTTGTTATTGATGCAATATATATATATATATATATATTAGAAGGTTGTGTAATGTGAATCAAGGATTACTACTGTATTCAGAGTTCTGCTCATAGGAGGTTGCCCCCTCGAAGAGGCAAGTGATCATTTATCTCTCTTTGGACACCATTAATAAAAATGCTTTTTTCTTAGGTTCTATATATTTATCTCTTGTGGTTTATGTTAATTTATGGCCTTTCATCGCATTCTATCAATTTCCTTTGTAATTATGGGGATAAGCACAATACAAGTGGTATTAAAGCACCTTCTTAGGCCAAATCCACACCAAATTTTAGATTTCTTATTTTAGGCTAGAGACGTCTTTAAATAACACAACGATATGTCATTATGTGGGTAAAATTGTAGTCAAAGAAGACTCCACATAGGAAATACAAAAGGTTTTGCCTAGTTGAGCACCCATATAACCCATGTTGGTACTCCTTTGAGTAGTACCACATTAGATAACACCTATATACGAAATTTTGCTTCCATGTACCCTTGGGTATATCAAAAGTCCCTTAAGCAACTTAAAACAAACTTTAAATAATTTAATCAAATGTTTTGTTGCTATAGTGGTTGCACTAAGCACATCACTTAGTAAGAGTACTCTCTAACACTTAGGTATTTGCGTAAGATGGATAAGGGCATGATTGAGCCTCTTTAATTAGATTTGGAGATATTTGGTCGAGTATTACTATTGGGCCTTACAAGTATATCATAGAGCTATAGCACCTAACACTCCCTAATAAATTTTTATGGGGACCTATCCACGCCATCATATATCACTTACCTCATCAAATTCCTTGCCATATGATGATCACAATAGTCTCACATCCCGATAATATTTTTGGGAGCACTTGCAAACATCATAAGGACTTGCTTAAACACCATGCAATTCGATAAGTGACTTGACTAGCTAGATGAGTAGTACTCCACTCTACATGCACAACTCAAATCCACTATGTAGGATCAAGAGATGCCACAATGAGGGACTCTTTCACATCCCTAGAAAATCAATTTTCCCCTCTGGATAGTATTCAAAACCAACGTAGTCGGCTAACAATTCAACTCATCCTAGCTAATAACCAATGGAATGAACCATACATAGAGATACCTAGTGATGATTTTCCAAAGGTGGGAAATTTGTGCCATAACCAACTCCTTTTGGGTCCTCACATTCGTAAAACACCCTTCACTAATAATTGTCAGGATTGCTTTCCTAAAGTGAACATGAATAAGTTTGATGGTTTTGACCCATCTGATTGCGTCATCCAAATGGAACTTTACTTTACCCTCTATGGTACTACTAATGACATGATGAAACTTAGAGTTGGGGACTTAGAACAATACCAATGGTCGGAATGGCACAAAAAAGCATATGGGGGATACAAAGCATGGAGTCAATCTATTATAAACATGTATACATGTTTCTAGAGAGATACACACTATTTGTGATGGTTTATCAAGTTATGCAAAACAGGCTCAATGGTATACTTTATTGACTCCTTTGGGAAATAATAAATAATTACAGATATATTAACTAATTATGTTTATAAAAAATGCTTCATTGGTGGCCTCAAAGAATATTAGAGCACAAGTCAGGATGTAGAAACCCACTACCTGGTTGGATGCCTCTTAGCAATCTCAACACGCAAAGATAGTAATTAATGCACAAGCCAAAAGACCCTATTCATCTCTCTACACTCACTCTTCATAAATTCTTGACATTCACTCTTCATAGAACACTCTCACAAAAACCCTACTTTATCAATCCTTGAAGGTCCAGTGATCGTATCATATTAGAAATGGCAAAGTATCAATGATACGAACTTTGATATAATTGTGACTAGAGAGAAACAATAATGTGACTTTGTTATAATTGTGACTAGAACTATGTCCATGGCAATAAATGTAAAGAACATAAATTAATGTCACCTCCTCCCCCAAATCATAAGAAATTCCCATGAAAGATACCCCTATGTTAAATCTAGCCAACAATGACCCTATATTGCCAATAGAAATGAAACATGAAGTTCTCAAGGAAGAACACCAAATATCCTTTCATTATCTATCTAACATTTATGCTCCTCAAACCCTAAAATTTCTTGGATACCTCAAGAATAAAAAAGTTATTGTTTTGGATGATAATGGTAGCACCCACAACTTTATTCACAAGTGTGTGGTTGAAGAATTTTGCTGCTATGTCCACCCAATGTACAACTTTTAGATTATGATAACTAATGGAGTTATGATGAAATGTGGAGGATGATGTGAAAATGTGAAACTCCAAATGGGGGACTATCATCACAAAAAGCATATGTTTTCACTCGATATTGATGGTTGTGTTATAGTTTTGGGAGTAGAAGGGCTACACACCTTATGGCCAGTCACCATGGATTCCAATGAATTATACATGACCTTTATTACAAAGGAATTGTACAGCTTGAAGTAATTTTTGGATCGAAGGTTGTCGTCTCTGAAGAAAGAAAAGTGGGTCATGAATTCTAAGGTATGATTATGAAATCATTTGTAAAAGGGAAAGTACAATGTGGTGGCAGATGCATTGTCTCAAAAGTACAAGGAAGACAGATATTTATTTTCTTTATCCTCATTAGCACCAAAAGGTTTAGTAGAAGCAAAATAGAAATGGTTGACCCATGATGAGGTATCTCATCCCATTAAACAACTTCAATATGTTGAATATTGTAACTTCAAACGATATTCTAAATGTATTTTACTGATGTAACCCAAGGGAGATGTTACTATTCCTCTGGCAGGGTGTTACTATTGTAATTGGGCATCATAGGGTCATGAGGTAAAGCCTCCATTGTAAGTCGGGTCAATAGTACCCTAATGAATAAAGTATAATATTGTATTGAGTCTTCCTAAGTGAAGTCGGCCCATTTAGTTAAGTGGGGCCGACTTGTTAGGTTAAAAGTAAAGTGACGAAAAGAGTATAAANATATATATATATATATATATATATTGGAGGGGGGCATGCCTTTCTAGGGTCTTCTCTTGTAATTTTTATACATATTATACAGAGGACAGAGGAAGTTTTTTTGGGTTTTCTTCCCCATGAGGGTTTCCCTGGATAAATATTTGTGTTCTTTTGTGTGGATGTGCTTCTTTATCTTTCAGTGATCGCATGCTTATGGTTATGTTGTAATGATGCTAAATGTTTTAAGATCTGATAACCATTAAAAAATTAACATGGTATCAAAGCTACCCTAAAAGAATTATTTTTGCAACCGAAACAGTACTACAGCTACCGTTATTGAAGATTAGGGTTTCATGCTTGAAAACCCTAAAAGACTAAAACTAGTCATTTTGGGATGTTTGCTATATCTCTAGATTGGAGAAGGCTCAAAAGTCGAAACGTTTACAGGACGAATATAAATTCCTGATGTACCCTGTGTAAAATTTTCAACCTCATATTCGTTATATTCTAGGAGATATGATTCCTCCAAATCAAAGCTCCAGCCTCTGCCACGATTCATCCTTGAATAGGTGACCTAGGGAGGATTGATGTATCTCGGGATACAAAGGTCCAAATGCAATTTAGAAAGATGTTCTAGTTATGGCATTGATTGTACTTTATGTGGTAAATGTTTTATACCCCGAAGGTGAAACAGTGACACGTGGCAGTCCGTACAAGTTTGTTATGTTGAACAGTCTTGAAATAAGTCATCTTGCGAAAATTCTCATAAGTACCAATTGATGAAACCAATTCCGATCTAACTTGTGGGGTTGGAAAGAGGATAGACGAAGCTACCTCAGTACGAAGATTCAGACATAGATGAGTAGAAATTTCAGATATACTGTAGAAACAATATCAGGAAATTCTGCATAAGAAATTGAAGAAAACTAGGGCATCAGATATCTTGCAGTTTTGATCACAATTTTGGGAAAATGAGTATGTTTCTCAGCTCGCCTTGAGGAGGCACATATTTCTATACAATCAGATCTGAAAGCCTGCCTAAGTTGAAAAATTAGGGTTTCTCTGTCAAACCCTAGGTCTACCGAAAGCAGCATTCCATAAAAGCTTTCAAGCAAGCATCAAATTGAAGCAATCTCATTGGTCAAGAAGAAAATGTAGATCCAGAAGGAGATGAAGACAAAGAACAAGAATGATTCTGCCAAAAAAAACAAAGATAAGTATTTGAATTGTCTTTCCTTTATGTGTTGTGTATTATGCATGATATAATGTTTGCATTAATGACATTATACTACTAATATGCATGTTATTGGTAAGTAGCCCATGGTACTATATAACTCTCCATTGCTACTTATCTAGAATGAAGCATCTTTGCTGACATATTGGATTAGTGCACAATACCAATGATGTTATGGTAGAGATGGAAGGCATCTGGAAAGTTTCCATGAGATGTGGATGAATGCTGTATTGGCTAAAATAGTTGCATGATGCATAAGAATTTGTCATTATGCATATGTTCTATGAAATGGTTCTAACCATGCCACTGGTACATTTGACTTGTAGGAAAGGTCGTGTACAACCTCCTACAAGAAAAGGAGGATGAGACTTGTTCTGAAGAACAAGTGATGACAATTCAATATTCACTCCAATAAACATGAACTCGAATCTCCCAGGGTCAGAGACAGTGGTGACGAAAGAAAGAGCTTCAGAAGAATATAAGAGAGCGGCAGATCCACCTCGAGAGATGAAGACCATCTTGGGCACGAGAAATAATTCAAGATGAAGAAAAGTATGGCGGGAATTCCAAACCAAAGTAAGAGGCCTTGGACACACTCTAGTTGTGTGACATAATTGGGTGACATCATTGATGCAAACCCTTCCAGTTATGAAAGAAGATATGATCAAAGAGTAACAGTTGATCATGGGGAATGATGTCTAGGATATGGTTCCAAGACATGAAGGGAAGTACGTAGTGTCTTCCATATGGATCTACAAGAATAAGTATACAAAGCAAGGTTCATGGTTTGTCTCAAAATGAATAGACTATGGCATGGCATACTCTATTGACCAGACACACTTCTCCAGTAAAGTAGAAGTATAGCAAAGAACCACCTGTGCAAAATAGGCTTTGTACGAGCTCAGAAGGCACCCATAGATAAGAACATCCAGGAGCTTGAAGATCACCTAGAGTGATGAATATATTAACTTTTTCTACAATGATGAATATGGAAACCTATAGAAGACAACAATCTCACAGTTGGGTGCAAGAGGAACGTTTCGACAAAGTTCAAGACAAATGGATCTTGGTATCTAGTAACCTGAGATGGATACATAGTAGCAGAGGATGCTACCTGTCACTCTAGTATAGAATATAGAGGGAGGATGATACTCCTCTTCAGGTGGGAGTGACTTTAGAATATCTCTGAGTTCGACATGGTATGACAGGATGGACAACTTCCAGATCGACTAAGGCTTTACCAAGAGTAAAGTGGGTTCCAACCTTCAAGGTTGAATGTGGAAGACTAGGATATGTCGATGACCTAACAGAATGAACTCATGGTAGAAGTAATGATGGAAGAATACCATAATGATGTTTGGGATATAGTACCCAGACTAGAAAGCAAGAGTGTGGTATCTTCCAAGTGGATCTACAAGATAAAATATGTTGCTGATGGAAGGAGGATTCTCTCGATAGAGAGGGAATTGATTATGAAGAGACATTTCTCCAGTAGCAAGGTACACTTCCATCAGAACCATCATGGCACTTGCTTGCATGATGAAGTAGGATCTACACCATATGGATGTAAAGACAACCTTCCTTAATGGTATGATTTAGGAAGAGTTTTACATCGAACAACCACAAGGATTTAAAAGTCGAAGATAGAGTGACTCATGTATGTAAGTTGAAAGAGACTTTGTATGGACTAAAGCAAGATCCTAGAGCTTGGAATGGAAGAATAGATAGATTCTTGATAAGCTTGGGCTTTACCAAGAGTAAAGTTGACCCTAACATTTACCTCAAGGTTATGGATGATGAACCTACCATACTATTGTTGTATGTGGATGATCTATTTCTTAATGAAAATAAGAAACATATCACAGAATGCAAGAAGAAGCTAGCTGAAGAATTCAATATGAAAGATCTTAGATTGATGCATTATTTCCTCAGGATGGAAGTGTGGTAGAGCCCAGAAGGAATATTTATGAACTAGGGAAAGTATGTTGTGCAAATCTCAAAAAGATTTGATATGTTGGATTGTAAAGACATGGCCATGCCCATGGACTCCATCATGAAGTTGTTGTTTGATGAGACATCAGAGTTAGTGGATATGACTCGGTAAAGACAGATTATTGGGTCATTTATATATCTAACGAATACAATGCTAGATATATGATTTATTGTGAACACCTTGAGTCAGTATCTAGTTAAACCTCAATGTGTTCACCTGATAGTTGCAAAGCATGTTATAAGGTACCTTAAAAGTATCATAGACTTGGGACTTTACTATGGTAGAGATCATGGCAATAGATTATATGGATATACGGATTCATATTGGACAGGAAGTGTCACAGACAGGAAGAGCACCTAAAATGGATGTTATTGTCTGGGAATTTCCATGATCTTATGGTTTAGTAAGAAACAGTCCAGTATTTCTCTTAGTATGGCTGAAGCAGAGTACATTTGGATACCATAGTGATTCTTTGTGACAACCAAAGTTGCATAAAGATGACAAAGAATCATGTGGGATATGGTACTGAAGGGAGATATAAACTCCAGTATGTGAGTACTGATGATCAAGTTGTTGATGTGGTGACCAAGCTTCCATGACAAGCTTGGTGTAGTTTGAAAAGACTTTCCTCGCAAGGAGGAACAGTGATGATGATACTACAAACTTTCCTTGAAACAAGGAACAGTGATTATATGGACCCTTCTTGGAAAGGAGAAACATGTCGAAGATATAGACTCTCTTCGAAAATGAAGAACATGTCGAAGATATGGACCCTTCTCGAAAAGGAGAAACAGGTCGAAGATACAGACTCTCTTCGGAAAGGAAGAACAAGTCAAAGAGATAGACCTTATTTGGAAAGGAGGAACAAGTTGAAAATATGGAATCTCCTCAGAAAGGAAGAACATGTCGAAGACATGAACCCTCCTCGAACAAAGGGGAAGCGGGTTGATCATATGGATTTGGTGTCGATAATGAGACTGGCATCGATGATGGGATGAAAGTGATGCTCCAGCATGAAAGAGGCCAAGTGCGCTTGAAGATGCTGACAAGATCTAACATTTACTTATGGACGATAGTATCCTCTCTTGAGGATGGCAGGTATAACACTATGGTCGTGAGAGTGGTCCTTACTAGCTAAGGATGGCCCTGCAGATATTACTCTTGCATGGAGAGTACCCACATTCATTTGTGGATATTGTAGTATAACATTCTCTTGCGAATGGTCCTAGCCTTCATGCTAAGGATGTCCTACGATGACTCCCCACGGACGATAGGGTCAATACTTAGGTATGGTCGTGATCTTCTTTGTAGACATTACTCTCGCATGGAGAGTACCCACATTTAGTTGTGGATACCGTAGAATAACACTCATTCAAGAGTGGTCCTAACCTTAGTGGTATGGATTCTCTACGATGAGTCCTCATAGACGACAGGACTAACATTTCGTATGCAGCCGAGATCTAATCTGCAAACAATACTCTTGTATGGAGAGTATGCTTACATTCATATTTAGATGCCATAGAATAACACTCGCTTGGGAGTGGTCCTAACATGTGTGGTGTGGATGCTCTATGATGAGTCCTCATGGACGTTGTAGAATACCACTCACTTGGGAGTGGTCCTAACCTATGTGGTATGGATGTTCTACGTTGGGCCGACAATTTGAATGTGGTCAAGATCTGCTCTACAGACAATACTCTTACGTGGTAGAGTATACCTATACGTGAGTATAGATATCGTAGTATAACACTCACTTGGGAGTGGTCCTAACCTTTGTAGTATGGATGGTCTATGATGAGTCCTCAAGGATGATAGGGCCTGCACCGAGTGCGGTCGAGATCTATATTTATTTGTAGATGATTCAACTGATCGATTTCATGGATCATGTTGATGAAGGATTGCATCATCCTTGGAATTATGTCCTAAAGTGATCAGGATTGATCATCCCACAAATAGATCATGTGTACTACAGATAGCATGGTGACAAAGGATCAAGTAGATCAAACTACGTCAGAAAAGGATCAAGTAGATCTAAGTGTGGCTATAAAGGATCAAGAAGGATCAAAGTATTACTCCAAAAGGATCAAAAGGATCGAAGTGCTACTGTAAAGGATCGAAGTGCTACTGCAAAAGGATCGAAAGGATTGAAGTGTTGCTTCAAAGGATTGAAAGGATCGAAGTGCTACTGCAAATGATCAAATTGCTGCTGCAAGGGATCGAGAAGATCGAAGCGCTGCTACAAAGGATCAAAAGATCGAAGTGCTGCTACAAAGGATCAAAAGGATTGAAGTGCTGCTGCAAAGGATCGAGAGGATCAAAGTGTTGCTACAAAGGATCGAGAAGATCAAAGTGATGCTGTAAAGGATCAGAAGATCAAAGTAATATTGTAAAGAATTAGAAGATTGAAGTGCTACTACAAAGGATCTAAAGTTCGAAGCATTGTTGTAAAAGGATCAAGTGATCGTGTGATGCAAAAGATGTAGACATTAAAGAGTAACTGTTCTAGTTGTTGATGAATGTTGAAAACTTCCTATAACGTATAGATGTATAACCTCAATGATGTTGCAAATATTGTCTCTCTGCTCTCCTATAGTCTATGATGATGTTTTCAGTAGAATAACCTTCTCGTTAAGGGGGAGTGTTGAATATTATAACTTGAAAGGATATTCTAAATGTATTTTACTGATGTAACCCAAGGGAGATGTTATTATTCCTCCGGTGGGGTGTTACTATTGTGATTGGTCATCATAGAGTTATGAGGTAAAGCCTCCATTGTAAGTCGGTTCAATAGTACCCTAATGAATATAATATAATATTGTATTGAGTCTTCTTAAGTGAAGTCAACCCACTTAGTTAAGTGGGGCTGACTTGTTAAGTTAAAAGTCAAGTGACGAAAAGAGTATAAATAGAGGAGATGTGTTCCTCATTTGAACACACACTCACTTATGTACAATGCATAGGATATATATATATATATATGGTGGAGGGAGGCACACCTGTTTGGTTTCTTGTCTTGTACTTTTTATACATCTTATACAGAGGACGTTTTGCTAGGTTTTCTTCCCCATGAGGGTTTCCCGGGATAAATCTTTGTGTTATTTTGTGTGGTTGTGCATTTCTATCTTTCAGTGATCTTTTTCTTATGGTTATGTTGTAATGATGCTAAATGTTATAAGATATGATATAACCATTAAAAAATTAACACAAGAAGACCCTAATCCTCCAAAGGATGGTTACACATGGTAACAAGAGACCTTGCAGTATAAAGGCCACATTCTTTTTTATACCAATTCAACTTTGAAACAATGGATACTCAAAGAATGAAACAAGTCATTCATGATTTCAAAAAACCTATGAACATGTTAGGTGGTCTACCTTTTAGGCATGAATGAGAAAGGATATACACACTTTTGTCAGTAAATGTGACACATGTCAAAGGAACAAGGATGAAATAGTGAAGACTCCAAGGACATTGAAAACATTGCCAACCCCAACTACTATTTTTAGGACCATGTCCATGGATTTTATAGTTGGTGTTTCAAAAGTGGGAAACAAATCCATCATAATGGTGGTGGTCAATTGAATTTTCAAATACTCTCACTTTTGTGCCCTCCAACACTCCTTTACTCCAACAATTGTGGACCAAGTTTTCTGGATCAAAATTTTAAGCTCCATGGTATGCCCACTTCCATTGTGTTAAATCGAGATGCCACTTTTACTTGCAAATTTTTGGCAAGATTTGTTCAAACTCCAATGCACCCAATTGCAATTAGTGCATCTTGTCATCCCCAAATGGATAGCTTAATAGTAGTGGCAATAAGTACCTCTAAACCTATTTGAAATGTTTTGCTTTGGAAAAGTAGCACCAATGCATGAAATGGTTATCATGATGCTACATAAATGACCCCATACTAAGTAGTATATGGCCAACAACCACCTTCAATAGTTTCATATATCCCCAAGGACCTTAATGTGCAGGCAGTGGATAACATGCTTCACAATCGCAAATCCATTCTCCACACACTTAAGGAAAATTTGTCAATGGCTCATATTCGCATGAAACAATAAGATGACCAACATAACTATAAGCATTCCTTTGAACCTAATGATCAATTGTACTTGAATCTCCATCAATGTAAATAGACATGTTCCTTTGAATCCATGGATCATTTGTTCATTCATCCCCATCCATGTAAATAGGCATGTCTCAAAGCTAAGGTCATCAGAAGTTGGCACCAAAATTATATGGCCCATATCAAATTATCAATGCATTGGAAAAAAGGATTACAAATTAGATCTTATAGCACACTCTAAGATCCACCTAATATTCCATGTTTCTTGTGTGAATAAGGTTATGGGGTAGAATTGTTGCATTCATACTACCTTTTTGAAACTTGATAAAGAGGGGTCCATTTGGATCCAACCGTAGTTTTTTCCACAAGAGAGTGACACCTCCATGAACACGCTCTCCAAGAATTTATCATTTAGTGGAAGGATATACATCCCAAAGATGATATGTGGGAACAATCAACCATTTTGCAATAGTTTATCTATCTCTGACATGAAGGATAAGGTTGTTTTTGAAGAGGGGAGGCATGTTAGGGTCCTACCCTAACCTTTATTGATGTACAACACCATCTCCTTTGAATAAGGCTTATTACATAGTTAGTTGATGGTAACTCAATGTAAAAGGGTCTATTTATTAATTGAGACCCACTAGGTAATCAACCCTCTTTAATATTGGGACCATGGGTAGTTAAGGAATTTGATAGTGATGCACCATATATCTATTAGAATGTTGTGTAATGTGTATAAAGGATATTGTGTTGGGAGCTCTATTGATAGGAGGCTTCCCCCTCGAAGAGGCAAGTGAACAATGATCTCCCTTTGGAAATCATTAATACAAGGGATTATTCTCAGGATCTATCTATTTCCTTTTTATGTTTTCTATTTAGCTATGACATTTTATTACATTCTATTGTTTTTCTCTATAATTATAAGGTTGAGACATTATAGTGAGAATCTTCTTTTATAGCGAAATTTAAAATGGGACAGTTATCTTGATCATGTCATCCTTTTTTATTTTAGTAATAAAATCTAACTACTTATTAAATGCACAATTATATTGTAGCACTGCTATCAACAAATATCTCTCTTGGATTGTGTCCATTTCCTCTTCATTGAAAATGTAAGTGTCCCTGCATGTAAAACAAGATGAGGCAAATTAGTAAAAAATTTATCTTGCAAAAACCATTTACCTTGAGTAGACAGTTTTCCCTCTCTTCCCATGAGGTATGTAGGAATAATTACATGATGAGTGGATTTATGATACACCTACAAACTATCAGCCTCCAATGGTGGCTAGATATTTGGAACAAAGTCCATTGGATGAGGGATGGGAATTCCTTCATCTAGATGGTAAGGCTCATATAGCTTGATTTGGGAGACATTCACTAATAAATGATACCCAATTGTAGTGGAAGCTCTATTTTGAAGGAATTTTCATAAACCTACTACAAAATCTGATAGGTGATATAAAGGACTAGATGAAGCTTATGATTTTTAGCCCCATGAAAGATTTTTTTTTAAATATATAACTATATCTCATCATCAATATGGAAGGATGCAAGGATATAATTGATATCATGTAGCATCTGAATATGTGTATTGGTTACTATGAATGGCATTGTCTACCTTGAGTTGAATATGGAATAGATCTTGTCTACCTATAGGATCTCCCCTATTTAAGAAGGGGTCCAATAGCATAATTCAGAGAAGCACAATTTGTCTCAAAGGGTTGTTAGAAGTTAGGAAGGCCCCCCTATTACAACAATGAATGGAGTTGAACACAATATATAACAAGGCCATTCAAATTAGATCAAGAAGCTATTCAAATTGCTCATGAAGTTATTCGAGACTAGTCGGGCTTAACTAGAGCCAAATACTACCCTTAGTTTTCCATGCACAATCACCTAGGTTGAATTTAATTGACTCAAAACTTCCCAATCACTAGTTAAGACTAAGTGACATGCAAGCAATAGAAGTTAGGATGCCCCCCCTATTACAATAATGAATGGAGTTCAACACAATATATAACAAGGCCATTCAAATTAGATCAGGATGCTATTCAAATTACTCATGAAGTTATTGGAGACTAGTCGGGCTTAACTAGAGCCAAATACTACCCTTAGTTTTCCATGCACAATCACCTAGGTTGAATTTAATTGACCCAAAGCTTCCGAATCACTAGTTAAAACTAAATGACATGCAAGCAATTGACTGTATGTGCATTCAAATCCCTAAAATCACTCAAGTGGGGTGCTTAGGGTTTGTTAGGTATAGTTAGGGTCAGTTAGGACCTATATTAGTGGAGTGCATCTAGTCCTCAACTAGTCATAGGCCTGATCACTCCTAAATTGAGGGAATAGTTCCTCAAATCAGGGAATGTGCCCCCAAATCAAGAAATTCGCCTTAAATTCTAGAAATCCAACTCAGGGTTGTCAATTTGGATGGGGTTTGGCCCATTAGAGTCATCGGGTCAAGGTCTAGGTGGCTATGTAGAAGGTTATTTGCTCTAGCAAAACCCAAAAATATAGGACCAATTAGACTCTTTTTGTTTGGAAGTGAATAACCCTTCAAATTAATGCACTGGTTACCTTTTCATAAGCTTTAAGATTGTTCGAGTGTCTTTAAAGTGAATCTTTTCTTTTCTTTTCTAATTTTGTTTTATTCTAAGAAGCTAAAACTAATTCTAGATAGTGAATAAGTATATTGTTAAAGAATTCCTTGTGTAAGGTCATCATTTCGAAACTCCGTAGATACAAGCCTAAAAAAATTAAGAATAAAAAAATGTCATTTTCATTTAAAAAAATATAATGTAAAATAATCTACAAATAACACAAACAAATCAATCATATTAAAGAAGAATATCCTATTTAAAAAATTGTGAACTTTAAAATCTCATTCAACACGAAGATTTGTTGAAAATAAAATAACCAATAACAAAGAATAATCCAAATATAAGTTAGGCTTCCTTACTACACAATCCACTCTTAACTATTAAAATGAGGATTCCACACTTTCATACATAACAACAAAAACTTTCTTCATTGAAAAAAAACACTTGGCCAATAACCAACTTCTCAATATTAACTTTTTGTTAGAAAGAGTCTTTACCACAAGTGTTGTTTAAATAGTCCGACCAAAAAAGTCCATTCTAATCTTTAAGTCTCTACTTAAGTACAATTTAGGAAATAATTATAATAACTAACTTTTAAACTTAACTACTAGGTGAACTATCCTAAATATTTGTTCCTCATATCTTCCCCATTCTTCAAATGAGTTATTACATAATCAAACTAAGGAAAAACATGTTTAGGTGATTGCATCATGAACCTTTTTAATGTATTTTTCTACTTTGGGCAAGGCACATTGACTCCATGCCACTTTTTTGGCTTCGTAAAAAATGAAGCTTGAGACAATATTAATCCACATTAGATAATTTTTTTGGAATTATGTCTATTGTTTTGTTGTAATATTTCTAATGGTCTAGCCACTTTATCAACTTTATTAAAAAAATTAATGTGGGCCAAAAGTTAGTAGGCTGCATTGATTTGTAATATATTTAATAAAATACCAAATTTTAATGTAGGCTAACCATTCATCTTCAATTTGCCTTTGGTAACCATGTACTAATATTCCCTTACAACTAACATCTTACTCCATCTCATAAATTTCTTATTTTGGTAAGGACCTTATTTTATGAGGCTCATTTTCCATGTGCTTCTATGTCTATTGATAAATCTAATTTGTTGTTTAGTTTTTTTCTATTAATTATTTCCACTTCATATTCTTTTTATAAATAATAGAGAGTTGTAAGTTATTTTTCTATAATTTAAAATATTTAGTATAAAAATATTTAATAATTTGTCTTTAATATGTAATCTAGGACGTATAGCCCACTCAATTCACCAACACAGATATTTGTAAGAAAATGATTTTTACTACTTGTTTTTGCTCTGTCAAGTTTAAAATGATGCTTCATTCATTACATGGTTGCTCGGTTGGTTTACTTATGGCATGGAAGGCATTCCAATATTAAACTCCAACAAGACAAACCCAATGTCAAAACAACAGCATGTGGAAACCCAGGTATGTTGATCTTTTAAAGAAATAAAATATTCAATCAACATTGCCACTTTGTCTTATTCACCAACTAGATGACTTCGTGAACTTGCCTTCCAGATAACCACATCAAATGAAAACTCTGGTGTATAAGTCCTGTGTGAAATGCATTTCCATGACTATTGGTTACATATGATATATTGAAATGCCCAGCATGTATTACTCACTCCAACAACAAATAACCCCCCCCCCCCCCCCCATTGTTTAGAAACACCCATCATGTGAAAATTGGTCCAAAACAATTTAAATTGTCTCTTTTAAAAGGGATTCAATCCAACAAGTAGAATGAACAATCAACAATCATAAAATTTGTCTAGCATTGTTCAAGTTTACCCCAACAAGTATAAAATGCTCAATATTGGTTTAAGTTTCATATAGCATAAGAGACATTTATCCAACAATGGAAAAATATGCTCCAACAACAATTAATTCTCCCTAGCTTGTATATTATTGCGCTGACAACCTTTGCATTCACTCGAGGTGGGATAAATCCATCCAGGTAGTTATAAAAAATGATTTAGCACTTCAAAATTCGCCCAACAATTTATAAAAACACCCAGGCACTTCATAATTCATCCAACAATGGTAAAAAATTGTTAGAAAAAACAAGATCACAAAGCAATAACAATTATATAATTAAATCATTAAACAAGATGCAAATCTTAAACACATTACAAGGAGACACAGATATAACATGGTTCACCCAAGATGGGCTATGTCCACATAAAAATTTCAAGTCCTTTGTTATTATACCATCCAAAAAAATGAAGGGATACAACCTGCAACAACCCTGTTGCACATCACACTCTCATAGTCTCTCCCACATAATCACAAAGATTGTTTACAATGCAACAATACAATACAATACAATACACAATCATATTACAATGCCTTCCTTTTATAAAGGAAATACCATGGGAAAATACCACAGGTTTCCCAAATACCATGGGCCCATAAATCACCCATTATTGACCAAGTAATGACTCTAAAATTACAACATTTTACAAGGAATTTTTCCTAAATTTCTGCTACAGGTGTGCTTCCCCCGAACCCCCACCAAGGGGGGATATGACTATAGTCGGGGGGGAATACCCCCCACACCTCCTTGTCAAGTGTTAGGATCCAAACATGACTGAAATAACATCTCTGAATCAGGAAGATCAGGCTCCACAACAAACAAAAAATGCCCCATGCAAAATAACATTCATCTAGCATTAGTCAAAAACACCCCAGGAACATTTAAATTCTTCCAACTATACTAAAAAAGGCATCGAGCACATTTGTAATATTCCAGTAGTGCTAAAAAATGCCCCAAGCACATTTGTATTTTCCCAACAATGGTCAAAATGCGCCATGCTTATTTAAATTCCTCCAGCTAGTGAGAAAAATGCCCCATCATATTTATTTTCATCCAGCTAGTGAGAAAAACGCCCAGTAATGGTCAAAATGCCCCAAGCTTGTTTAAATTCCTCTAGATGTTAAGTTTTCTATGTTTCCATAGCTTAAGTCCTAACTTGATTAGCATTTAATACATTTTCACAATAACATAAAAAGGATTACTAAAAGAAACACAATCACAAGGTACACAACAATTTACCCTGGGAAACAGTAAAGGAAAAAACCCAGCAAAAACTTCCTCAACATATATTACCAGAATGAAATGACCAAAGAACAAGGTCTCATAGAGAGAGAGAGACCAAACCCCAAGCATAAGAGCCAAAACACCAAAGACACTAGTCCTCCTCCTTTTTTGTCCCTTCTTCTTTCTCTCTCTTGCACAATACAAGTGTGTAAGTGTGTAGTAATGAGGGAGGGTGCCTCCCTATTTTTACTGATCTTCCCAGCTGACATTTTCCCTAACCGGGTGGACCTATCTAACTGATAGGGCTGACCTACCTAGGAAATCTCACAATAACAAATATTTTATTCTTTTTGGGGTGTTATTGACCCGACTTACAATGGAGGGTTTACCTCGTGACTTTTACATGGCCTTTTACATCAGTGGCATCTCCCGAAGGAGGAACAATAACAATGCAAAGTACAAGTAGAATATTCTTTGAAGTTACATTCTTTCAATACTCCCACTTAACAAGAAGGGTATTCTACTGAAAGCGGCAACAACTAGTGTGGCTCTACACAACATCATCAGAAGGAGAGAGGATGCATCATCAACACCATATTTTGGAACATCGTCTGGTACATATATAGATCATTGGAAATTTTGAACAACATCATCATCTGCAGCATGAAGTTGAAGCATCATCATCTGCAACATGGAACTGGGGAATCATCATTTGCATCACAAATTTAGAGCATCATCATCATCTACATCCGCATAGAACTGTTGGAACATCATCATCATCATCTTCAACACAAATTTGAAGTGTCATCATCTACGACATGGAACCGAAATATCATCAGCAACGTGGAGTTGGAGCATCATCATCTGTAACATGGAACTGGAGCATCATCTACAGAATGGAGTTGGGGTATCATCATCATCTACTGGAACATCATCATATGCAGCATGGAACTAAATCATTATTTGCATAAAAACTAATACATCACTAACATTAACAACATGAGGCTGCCTCATCAACATAAAGATGTAATAACAACAACAACAATAGCATGAGGATGGCTCATCAGCATAAAGTTGGAATAACAACAACAACGTCAACATGAGGCTGGCTCATTAGCATAAAGATGGGATAATAACAACAACATGTGACAAGCATAACCACATCATCATCAATATCTCAAGGCTAGAGCAACATCATATATGGAAGGTATAACAACAACCAACATGATCCTTCCTTTTGGAATTACGAGATCATGGAAAACACATCTGTGGTGCTTAGACAATCCTTCCTTTCAAAATTACGGGATCAAGTCTTTGTGGAGCTACCAATACCGATCACAATAACACATACATACATAGGATGATCCTTCCTTTCGGAATTACAGGATCAAGTCCACCTCTAACATCTCGAGCGATCCTTCCTTTCGGAATTATGGGATCAAGTCCACCACTAACATCCTAGATGATCCTTCCTTTCGTAATTATGGGATCAAGTCCATCACTAACATCCTGGACAATCCTTCATTTCAAAATTATGGGATCAATTCCACTACTAATATCCTAGACCATCCTTACTTTCTAAATTACGGGATCAAGTCCATTACTAACATCTTGGACGATCCTTTCTTTCGAAATTATGGGATCAAGTCCACCCTCATATTTAAGATGATCATTCCTTTCAGAATTACTGGATCAAGTCTAAGGATGATTAGTACCAACATCTTGGACGATCCTTCCTTTTGGAATTACGGGATCAAGTCCATCCACATTAACATTTAAGACAATCCTTCCTTTCGTAATTACAGGATCAAGTCTAAGTATGATTAATCCCAACATCTTATATGATCCTTCCTTTTAGAATTATAGGATCAAGTCCATCCACATCAACATTTAAGACGATCCTTTCATTCGGAATTATGGGATCAAGTCCAAGGATGATTAGTCCTAACATCTTCTTCTTAGACGATCCTTCCTTTCAGAATTTCGAGATCAAGTCCATCAATATCAACATTTAAGATTATCCTTCCTTTAGGAATTATAGGATCAAGTCTAAGGATAATCAATGCCATCATCTACATCTTGGACGATCCTTCCTTTCGTAATTATGGGATCAAGTCCATCAAGATCAACATTTAAGAGGATCCTTCCTTTTGGAATTACAAGATCAAGTCTAACACGATCAACATTTAAGACGATCCTTCCTTTCAAAATTACGAGATCAAGTCTAAGGATGACCAATCCCAACTGAGTTATATGTTGTGATCAAGATACCGTAGTATCAAAAATACTATTCCCCCTTTCAAGGTAAGTCCTTATGGACAACACGAAGCTTGTCTCGGGAGTGTTCAAACTTCACACAAGACAAAGGCTTAATCAACACATATGTAACCTGCTCATATGTGCTCACATATTGGAGATTTATGGCTCCCTTCTGCACCATTTCATGAATTTAGAAGTACAAGTTCTATTTGCTTCGTTTTATCATGGAATGCGAGATTCTCTGTCATCTTCATGTAACTTTGGTTATCACATAGAATCATAGTAGCATCCATCTCCAGATCGAATAGATATGACAACAAATTCCAAAGCCATATGGCTTCACAACTAGTAGAACAAGCTACAATATCTTCCACTTTTGTAATGTTGAGAGAAACACTGGACTGCTTCCTATTTATCCATGAGATCATGGCTGACCCATGACTAAAACATCCTCCTTAGGTGCTCTTTCTATCTGAGACACTTCCTGCCCAATCTAAATCTTTATAACAATACAATCTGAAGTCATTATCTTTAGTATAACTAAGACCATAATCTTCCATACCTCATCACATTATTTTCAGCTACTAGGTGAACATGTATGGGCTCAACCAGATACTAACTCAAGGTGTTCACAAAAAAGCATATATATGGCTAGGTATTCATCATATACATTAATGAACCATTGAATAGTGTCACATCCACTAATTATAATGAAGCATCAACCAACAACTTCAAGTGTGTATCCATGGGTGTGGCCATGGATTTATATTCCAACATGTCAAACCTTTTTAGGATTTACACTGCATACATCCCTTGGTTAATGAAGATTCCTTTTGAGCTATGCCATACTTCAAGACCAAGAAACTAATGGATCAAGCCAAGGTCTTTCATCTCAAATTCTACAACGAGCTTCTTCTTACACTCTGAGATTTGCTTCTCATTACCTGTCAGGAACAAATAATCCACATATAGAACCAATATGGCAGGTTCATCATCCATAACCTTGAAGTAAAGGTTAGGATCAACCTTACTTTTGGTAAAGCCCAAGCTCATCAAAAAACTATCGATTCTTCCATACCAAGCTCTTGGAGCTTTCTTCAATCCATACAGAACCTTCTTCAATTTACAAACATGTGTCCTTATGTCTTCAACTTCAAAACCGTGTGGTTGTTCTATGTACACTTCTTCTTTAATAACACCATTTAGAAAGGTTGTTTTCACATCCATCTGGTGTCACTTCCATTATATCTTGGCTGCTAGTGCCATGATGATCCTAATAAAAGTGTACCTTTCTATAAGAGAAAATGTCTCTTCATAATCGATTCCTTCCTTTTGAGAGAATCCTTAGGCCACAAATATGGCTTTGTACTTCTCGATACGTCCATCAGTTGTATGTTTGATCTTGTAGATCCATTTGGAAGATACCACACTTTTACCCTTTGGTTTGGGAACTACTTCCCACACATCATTCTTCATTATGGATTGGTATTCTTTCGTCATGGCTTCTGTGCATTCTCTCCTTTGAACTGTTGCTTCCAAACAAGTAGGTTCTTTGTCTATAAGATCACACATCAAAGCCACATAACTATAAAATGGCTTTGTCTTCTTGCTCTTCCTTGTGGACCCTTCTGGAGCACCATACCTTTCATCTTCTAGAATAATCTCACGAGCCCAAGATGGATTTCTCTTGTGGGAGATATTCATGTGGGGAGGTTCTTGGAGCTCCAACATATCATGTTCTTCTAGAGTCTCATTACTAGTAGAAAGTGCAACTTCCTTCATCAGTTATACAACTCTGGGAGCTACAGATTCTTCATATTTTTCTTCAAGTTGGCACTCTCTCGAATTGTTGAGAACTGTATCTATATTCCTTCATGGTCAATCCTTAGGTCTGGTATACTTGTGACTACATTGCTCACATGTGGTGGGGCTTTGTAGTTTAGGTGAGCAATCCTTCTATTTCATAGTTCACATGGACTTGTAGTATCATGAATCAAGGCTTCTTCTGAGTGACCTTTTATTTTATATAGGTCACCCTCTAGTCACATATACATCTTCTAGAGAACATATTCTTCAAATTCTTCTTTTGCTAACTTCCTAGGAGATTCTTCTTCTTCTCCTTCTTCTTCTTTTTCTTCTTCTTCTTCTTATGGTAAGTTAGCACGATGTATTTTGTTATTCTTCCTCTTATATTATTATTTATTTGTTGGACAATTTCTAGCAATGTGTCCTATCTTATCACAATGGTAACATTGATAAGAGGAGAAATATTTCTGCTTGTAATCTCCCTTTTTATTCTTTTGAAACTTCTTAGGAGGATAAGACCCCACATGAGTTTCCTTATTGAAATGACGTTTTCCTTTTATTATTCTAGTATGAATAGCTAGAACATGGTCATCATATCTAAGTATTTCTTCTTGGTCAGCTACTCTAGCTTCCTTTTGAACACATTCTTCCCATAGGACATCAAATTTTAAGCTTTCCTTCCTTGCACGGATTGTCTGGATGAAGGATTCCCATGGTATAGTAAGACCATTGAGAGCGTTCATTATGTGAAAATATTATTCACATCAAGATCTAGGAGCTAAAGGAATCCTCACAACTCAAGATATTCACAAATTATGCAGAAAATAGTGAAAAGAGAAAAATTAACACATAGGAATGGTGCCAATAACTGAGTTTATTATCAATTTCCAGCATGTAAATATGTCTAGAACATAATTATTATACAATAGGATAAAACCGTTATCCTTTGGAGGCAAATTGGATGCATACATGTGGCAGACTTAGATTGGACCTCAAAACCCCCCTAGGTGGACCAATGAGATCCCAAACTACCTCAAACGGTTATGAATTCATATGTGAACATGGATGGAGCATGATAGGACATAAATTAGGGTATTATATGAATGGTGGAGTGCATGGGTGAGTGGGAGAGGCTCTGGGCGGAAATAAATGGTCCAAAAGAGAAAAAAAACACCCAAATATCATGCATGGGCACCTCTAGTCAACCAGTTTTCCTGTTTTATGGAGTGGGAGGGAACCAAGTACTAAATTGACATAAAAGAGGGCATTTTTGTAACCAAAATAATAAAATATGGGAGCCTGGGTGCATTAATGAGTCAAAAACACCAAAATGACCTTGCTTGACCAACACAACCTAGTTTTGGACCATATAGCATAAGTACAAAAAAAATAAAAATGTTTCCCAGGTGTATGTGACCATGGTACTAGGTGGTATAATTCTATAACACTCACCCTTAAGCCTGACTTAGTGTAAATACATCAAAATATTGAGGCCTTGGCAACTAAGGCTCAAGTCACCTCTTACAATCAGTTTATTTATCCATATAACCAAGGCAAGGAGAAAAACCTCATGTGAACAAAAACTCCCCTAAAAAATGGACATGGAGATAAATATAATAGTGAATATCAATAATCACTATGTGCCACCCACTCCAATAAGTGATCTCATACAGGTGAATGTATTCTCTGTGAATCTCTTGGTGAAGATGTCAACAGTTTGCTCTACAGATGGGCAATACTGCAATGATATCACCTGCTCATGCAGCAAGCTCCTGATGTAGTGCATGTGTATCTCTATGTGCTTGGTCCTCTATCTCTATACTTTATCAGTAGAAATATTGATTGTAATTTTATTGTCACGCCAAATTACTGTGGGTGAATCAAATGCAAATCTGAGTTCTCCAAGAATGCCTTGCAACCACACACATTGTATAGTTGTGTTCATTACTCTTCTGTACTTGTCCTCGGCTAATGAAAGGGATATAATGTGTTGTTTATTACTTGAAAAACATATGGTACCATGTGCAAGCATGAATACATAACCTAAAGTGGACTTTCTATCAATGGAATCTCTAGCCCAATCAGAATCAGTAAATCCAACTACTTCTAGTTGAGAACTAGCAGCATAGTGTACCCCAAAGTGTTTGGTTCCTTGCACATAATGCAAGATCATTTTTGAAAAAATCCAATGGATATCATGAGGCTCTACATATATCTTTCAACAACACTTACTGCATAATCCAAATCACGTTGAGAGTGTGTGAGATACAGCAAGCTCCCAACTAGTTGCCTATACAACGAGTTGTCCACCAATGGCGATGAACCAAAATCACCTAGTTTCACTCCTAAAAGGAATGGGCACTTGGATGACTTACATTCAGCCATTTTTAACTTTAATAAAATCTATGCAACATACTTTTATTGGATTACCTTGATCACCGCATCATATTGCTCAATCTCCAAGCCAATAAATTGTTTCAACAATCCAAGGTCACTCATAGAAAACTCACTATGCAAAGAGGACATGATTGAACCTATATCATCAATGCAACTTCCAGTGATCAAAATATCATCAACATACAATACTATGACCTGCAATAAATCACCAACATGTTGCAAATACACATTAGGATCAGATTTGCATCTATCAAAGCCTAGTGAACGAAGAAAGATGTCCATCTTGGCATACCAAGCCCTAGGGGATTGCTTGAGGCCATAGAGAGACTTATTAAACCTGCAAACAAATGAAGTATCATGAATTAAAAATTCAGGATGATGAATATAAATATCCTCATGAATATCATCATGAAGAAAATCACTCTTCACATCCATGTGGTGAACCTTCCATCGCTTAGATGCAGCAATGACCAAAACTAGCCTGATTGAGTCCATCTTTGCAACCGGTGTGAATGTCCTTGGACTTGAGAGAAGAATTTTTCAACCAAACTACCCTTGTACTTTATATATGAACCATATGCATCCACCTTGGTCCTATAAACCTACTTACATTGCACTAGTTTCTTGTTGGAAGGTAGAGGAACCAATTCCCAAGTGTCATTGTCTTGCAAAGACTTGAACTCTTCTTACATTGTTGTTTTCCATATTGGTTCAAGTGATGCTTCCTACTGTGTCTAAGGATCATATACAACCATCATAAAACATCTCTCTAAAATATTCAATTCATAAGTGGAGAAAGCATTTTGAAATTGAGATATAGTCTTCCTGGAGTCTAGTGGATCTCCAACAAGATCATCGACTGCTTGTATGGTTTT
Organism: Pseudotsuga menziesii; assembly: GCA_001517045.1. Lineage (NCBI taxonomy): Eukaryota > Viridiplantae > Streptophyta > Pinopsida > Pinales > Pinaceae > Pseudotsuga > Pseudotsuga menziesii. The sequence continues at coordinate 466,536 of LPNX010510719.1, read as the reverse complement.
CTCAGCCCACTTTGGCCTTGTGGACGAGTCATGATATGAATGCATGTCATAATCATCATAATAAACATCATAATAAGAAAAATAATAGAAACAAGCATCACTTACATCATTATGGAGTGGAGGATGGACTAGTTCAATCTCCTGCATGGGCTCTTCTTCAAACTGTACACTCCTTTCAATGAATTTTTTATGAGATGAGGGATCAAAGATATTGTATACCTTTTCAAATTCAGCATATCCAACCATAATGTACCCCTTTATTTTAGGTTGCAAGGCCTTTCTCTTCTCGGGAGGAATTTTGTCACAAGCCTTTGAGCCAAAAACCTCGAAATGAGAAACATAGGGCTTGTGACCACTCCAAGCCTCAAATGGAGTTTTTACTTCCAACGATTTGTGTGGAGATATATTCTAAAAATATGAATCAAAATTAATGGCTTCATACCATAGCTTAGGTGGCAAATCCTTTGCCTCCTTCATGCATGTTTCCATCTCTTTCATAGCTCTATTCTTGTGCTCTGCAACACCATTTTGTTGTCGTGTGTATGGCACAGAATGTTGCATATGAATGCCACTTTCATGAAATAGCTGCTCTAATTTCTTTTTTACATACTCCTTTCCATTATTATACCTAATAACCTTGATTTTATTGCCTCTCATGCTCTCAATTAAATCTTTGAACACTTTGAAAGTCTTAAAAAATTCAGATTTTTGTTTGAGAAAATACACCCAACAATACCTTGAGAAATCATCTATGAAAGTCAACACATACCTTGAATTCCCATATGAGCATGGGGAAAATGACCTATCAGATATGAATGGATTAGATAAAGCACTTGGATAGCCCTCCTTTCCTTCCCTTTATCATATTTGCACTCAGCATGTTTCCCCACTATGCACCCTTTGCAAGTGTCTTTGGAAATCTTGATGGTAGGAAGCCCTTTAACCATGCTTTCCTTGCTTAGTTATTGGAGGTACATGTAATTGGTATGTCCAAATATATCATGCCACAACTTGATGGTCTCATTGGCATGTGAGAAGAGTTCATTCACTTGGGAGTAAGGGAGTGTTAGGATTATTAATCCTCCCTTGTCCAATTTGGTCATATGTCTAAATCGGGAGTCCATCCAGTCTATTTTTAGTCACCAGCACCATTGGGTCCACTTGGCCTAATTGTGGCACATGTTCCAGTTACTAAAGTGTGGGGAACACTAATTGAGGCCTACTGCCACCGATTGCACTTGCATGCATCAATTTAGGAGCCTCCTAGATCAATCACTACAATTTAGGAGCCACTGGGAGTGACGATAACAATCCAGGAGTCAACCTAAGTTAGGAGTCAGTTACATTAAGTTCTAGTCCTCTACATTCAATTAGCGCTAGGTTTGCATGGCTGCATGCAGGAGAGGCGCATTCCTCACCTACCACAGTCAGTTAGCCTTAGTTAACACTGAATTAGACACTTGAGTTGTGTTTTAGAACTCTGATGAACTCCGATAATGATTTAGACAAGGTCAGTTAACTATTGAGTCCTCCAATATTGATTTAGACAAGGTATTAGTTACCTAGAGTCAAGTAGAGTCTAATCAATTCAAATTTCCTCATGTGGATTCGAATTGCTTGTGGCTATTTAGCCATTGTACTTCATTGTAATTATTATCTAATTAATTTTTGAGTAATGAAATCATTCACAGCTGCAAGCCACTTTTGCACTGTTTCATTCTTCAATTGCTGAGTAAATTGTGTGATCTATCTTGTGAGTTGTGTGTTTTTTCACAAATCTATGTGCTCAATTTAATATGGTATCAAAGCCTTAGCGGACAAGGCACTTCTCCTCCTTAGATCTCCAGCTGGATCATTTTTTTTTATCAATTTGCTCCATTCCTACTCTGCACCAGAAGCAGAAGGTTTACCACTTAATACCCCAAGTTAAGGAATTGTTGATCAAGCTTGCTTGATCAATTATGCTGGGTGTGATGAAAACCTGAAATGCACAGGTAGTCAACCTTATTTTGTATGTTTGATTGTGTGATTTACAGGTTATCAGCTCTTCTCACTACATTCGCTACAAGCAGCTCTTTCTCCTCACTGCATTCTCTATAACATCTCAGTTCTCTTTATTGCATTCAAAATGGCCCATCAAGTAGAGATGCTCACTTCCTTCAACTACCACCAGTGGAAGGAGGACATGGAGGGACTGCTTCGCACCAAGAAGCTCTTCAAGTCACAGAAGGGACAGAGGAAGAGCCAATTCTTAATAATGACAAAGAAAAGTACTTTAACAAACTTGATGAAGCTTCTGGATACGTGTCCCTCTCAATTTCTCGAGATCTTCGCTTCCACATCAAATATTTGAAGACTCCCAAGGAGATTTGGGACAAGCTTGCTTCCTTATTTGATAAGCAGGATGAGATGAGGGTCCATCAGCTAGAAAATGAGTTGATCTCTCTTAATCCATCTAACTTCGAAACAATGAATGAATTTTTCACAAAATTCAAGAACCTGATATACCAGTTGAAGCAATGCAAGGTGGAGAAGGAGGATGATCAGCTCATCCTTGCCATTGGCCTATAGATATTTTTGTGATATCCACATTATCGTGAGTAAATGTTACTCTTTTGGTTGTACATGTGTGTGTCATTTTATAGACAAAGAGTAGTTTCGCTGCAAGATCAGGAACAAACAACACATTGTTGAATTACCCATCTTCTATATCGATCCTTCCAATCTCTTTGGATTATATCTTAGAGTCATCACCCATGAGCATGAATGGACCACTATAAGGATGTATGGTCGAGAAGGAATCTTGCATGGAATCCATGTGCCTTGAGGTACCTAAATCTATGATGAAGGAAGAAGAGCCTGAAGATACATCAACCAAAGCATGGCATCTATCCTTGTTCTTTGAGCTTGAACCTCCCTCTTTCTTCCTTACACCTTCTACCAGTGGGATGTTGTTCTTCTAAAGGAGTTGCACCATCATGTCAATGGTTTTCTTCATGCATGCACTCTCTAGATACCAACCTTTGTGACAATAAGTGCATTTTTTCTTCCCTTGCTAGGATTTGAACCCCCATCTGAAGATTTGGGTTTGTCTTGCTTCTTCTTCTCTTGTTGCTTCAAATATTTGGTTTTCTTCTTGCCTTTGGCTTGATTCAAAACTCCTACAGCAAGGGCTTGATCATTGGTATATTTTATGGTATCCATTTTCACCAGTTTATCTTGCTCCTAAGTCAAAGACTCCATAAAGTCTTCCAGTGAAGGCATTCTCCAATTTCAAACTGTTAGCTTGCCTGAGTGGAATGTGGAGACAAACACTGAGTACTCAGGGCCTAGCTTCGAAAGAATGGACAAGATAATTTCCTCATATTTATTTTCAATGCCACATTATTTTAGTTGAAGCACCAACGATTTGAACTTTACGAAAAAAAATCCTAGATCGTCTCAAAATGAGTTGGGCTCAGTGAGATCAACTCATTTTCAAGTTGATGTCCCCTCATCTCATTAGTCTTCCCAAAGAGTGACTCGAGATTGAGCCAAGATTCATTGGATGTTTTAATAATGTATACATGGAAGAGAATGTCCCTCGAGATACTGAGACAAATCATCCTCAACACCTCATCCACTCTATTGAAGTACTTCGATTTTTCCACAGCATAGTTGGGTTCATTCTCAAACCCCATGGTGACTCTGTAGAGTCCTTTCGACCTCAACTAGATCACCATTTCAGCCTTCCATTATAAATAGTTGAATGGGGTAAGCATGACATGACTATTCACCATTTCTATTTGCGCACTGAGTGACAAAACACTGGAACTACCTGTAATGCAAACACTCAATTGTTTCTGGAAGAAACCCTAGATAGCAACTCAAAATATATGGATTTTATTTACAGCTCCAAATATATCTAATACCTTGAAAATATGATTCACATCAATATCTAGGAGCTAAAGGAATCCTCACAACTCAAGATATTCACAAATTATGCGGAAATATAATGAAAAGAGCAAAATTAACACATAGGAATGGTGCCAATAATTGCGTTTATTATCACTATCGAGCATGTAAATATGTCTGGAACATCATTATTATACAATAGGATAAAAATTTTAGCCTTTGGAGGAAAATTGGATGCATACATGTAGCAGGCTTAGGTTGGACCTCAAAACCCCCCTAAGTAGACCAATGAGCTCCCAAACCACCTCAAACGGTCACAAAATCATGTGTGAACTTGGTTGGAGAATTCTAGGACATAATTGAGGGTATTTTATGCATGGTGGAGTGCATGGGTGAGTGGGAGAGGCTCTAGGAAGCAATAGATTGTCCAAAAGAGCCAAAAAACCACCCAAATACCATGCATGGGCACCTCTAATCAACCGATTTCCATGTTTTATGGAGTGGGAGCACACCAAGGACTAAAAATTCATAAACGAGGGCACTTTTGTAACCATAATGATCAAATATGGGAGCCTGGGTGCATTAATAAGTCCAAAACACTAAAAAGACCTTGCTTGACCAACACAACCTAGTTTTGGACCATATAGCATAAGTACAAATCAAATGAAAATGTGTCCCAGGTGTATGTGACCATGGTACTAGGAGGTATAATTCTCTAACACATTACTAGTTCAATTTCATCAACCTTGTCTTCAATTGCTTCTAGTTGTTATTTGAAGTGAGAGACCCTTGTGAAGTATTCATGGAGAGATAGTTCAATTTCATCAACCTTGTCTTCAATTGCTTCTATTTGTTATTTTAAGTGAGAGACCCTTGTCAAGTATTCATGGAGAGAGAGAGAGAGAGAGAGAGAGAGAGCAAACCCCAAGCATAAGAGCCAAAACACCAAATACATTTGTCCTCCTCCTTTTTTGTCCCTCCTTCTTTCTCTCTCTTGTGCAATACAAGTGAGTTTGAGTGTGTACAAATGAGGGAGGGAGCCCCTATTTATACTAATATTCCCAACTGACATTTTCCCTAACTCGGTCGGCCTACCAGGAAATATCATAATAATAATTATATTATTCTTTTTGGGGTGCTATTTAGCCAACTTACAATGCAGGTTTTACCTCATAACTTTTACATGACCTTTTACATCAGTGACATCTCTAAAAGGAGGAATAATGAAAATGTAAAATACAAGTAGAATATTCTTCGAAGTTACATTATTTCAACACTAGATATTGATAAAAATGCCCCAAGCATTATTAATTTCATCCAACTAGTGAGAAAAATGCGTAGCAGTGAATATGTTGAAAAAAACAATTTAGAAACTACCTAAACAATTGCAACGACTCTTAGATAAGAGCCACTGATATTATGATTCATTTTGGAATGGGCGTTGGTAGTTTCATAGTTGTTGGCATTTGTATTTTGCAAGACAACTTTGAAAACATGAAAAAAAACCTCACTGGATAACTGAGAATGAATGTGAAACCATCTCATGAACAAGACAAGCATTGAAACATAGATCAATTCTCATTAAAACGCTCACAACAGTTAACAAAAAATGAATTGGAGAAATCAATAAAGCATATAATGGACACCGTAAATTTACCCTAGTAACCCAAATGGGAAAACCAAATTTGAATGGTTGCTTATTATTTCTTGGCAATCTCTGGTTACAAGGCTGCTTATGGCTCTCAAGTCTCCTATGCATCCTCTTCTCTTCCCAACCAAAATCCATTTCTCAGTTAAAAATGAATGAACAAATAGGGAGAGCTTGGCTAATGGGAAGGCCAATTGGTCACACCTTTCGTTCCCCATTCCCCATCTTTTTATCACACCTCCTAAATGAGAGGCTTTTTAGTTTCCAAAAGCTCAAGGAAATGAAACTGAATCGATGTGTATTGTATATACTTCTCTAGAAAGTGGCTTCTAACTATGGATCTCAGCTATAACTCTAACTTTTTCTCTAGCTCTAGCATTGTGGTGTTGGCTATTGGATCTGGTCCTGTCTATGGCTTAGCTCTTATTTTTGGATCACTTCTTCCTGCTGCAAAAGTCTACTCATTTATTCTCATTTCTGTGTAATCCTCCGATATGAACTCTAGACTCAACATCCACTTCCATCTCCCTCTCGGGCTTGGAGATAGTCCATCTCGACAATTCAATGAAGCCAAGTCAATGTTGGTCTCTATTTTTTCATGCGGTGCAAAGGTCTTCTCATTAAATCCACTTTGAGAAATATCAACATCCAAAATATTTAATCACAATTCACTCCCATCCTCAACATGCAAGTCTCTTGCATTATATGGATTTGAAAGTGGTCCATCTTTGCAATCAATTAATCCAAGTCGAATTCTACTCTTCTTTGGTTCAGTATTAAATGTATGCAATAATCATTCGATGATGAGATCCCAGTGAGCATATGCCATCACAAACTGAAGTGTGGGATTCCCTCTTTAGCAAGGATCCATTGCTCCTTGGAATAGAAACAAATCTATGCTCACGAGTCATTTTTCAACCAGTCTTCAATGACTCAAGACATCAATCCAAGATTGAGATCATTTTTTTCTATCTCCTACTTCCACTAAACAATTTCTTACTTCATTGGTGAGGATGACCTCTTGTGCCACTGTAAATATGTGGACACTCTATGCTCCTTGGGTTGACAAGGAAAGGAGCTCTCCATATCTTATATTATTTCATCTCTGCACTCTTTGCTTGACTACATTGTTAAAATGATACACTTCCTTCTGTATCGGTAGTTGGGACATCTATCTTTTTGTCTCGGTAAACTGATACACTTCCTTGTGTATCGGTAGTTGGGGCAATTCCTTGTGTATCGGCAAACTGATACACAACGTGTATCGGCAAACTGATACACTTCGTTGTGTATCAGCAGCTGGTACTATCTTTGTGTATCGACAAACTGATACACTTCCTTATGTCTTGACAGCTTGTTTTATCCGAATTTCCTGTAGCATTCAACTAATTGCATTAACCTCAAATAGGCCAGCTTATTCATGAACAAAACCCATAGACACATATAAGTTTAAGCATTAATTCAATGAAATAAAAATGAGTTATACATGCCCATAATTCCCCCCAACTACATAGTTGCATGTTCTCATGCAACAAACTCTGGTTCGTCTGAATCTGAATCTAGGTCAAATCTTTGTCTGTGCAGGTGAGTGATATTGAAAGAGGATTTTGGTTTATTTGTCCCATCCCTATATCCATGACAAGCAATCAACTCCTTCTAGCACTGTATTTATGCCTTCTTAGTTAGCATGTATCTATTTTTATACTTCTTATCAGGAAACCGTAGGATAGGAAATTTGAAATGTAGCCCTAGCCAGTTTATTCCATAGCTCTAAATGGATTTAACATAACCAGGGACCCGAGTCAAAGCTTGAGTAAAATTTTCAAAACAATAGGGGTCCCTTATATTCATAAGTCTCGAAGAAGCATCCCATCTGTATCTACTACCTTGTAAATCATAAGGTTCTTGTCACTTTATAAGTTGCATACATGTATTTATGACATCTTCTTGAAGTCCTGCCTATTGATCAGCCTTTGATAGAGAAGAAAGGAACTTTTGATGCTTTTCAATATTTGCCACAAAAGATTGTGGTTCACCTCGGATCCATAAAGTAGAATTTTCTTCATTTTTCTGAATGGTCTGTGAGGAATTCCACCACAACATCTGGTTAGTAACAAAAGAAGTGAATTCCCTTAAATACACATCCCCTATGTGAGGGATAGGATTAAATTGAATATTCATGGGACATGCCACCTCATGTAAATACAATTCACATAACAGATTTTTCTCAGAGAAATCACTTTGATGAAGAGTATCTAAAAAATGGGGAACTGTAAAAAGCTGATGGGGCTTTCCTTCCTTAAGAGCTTTCAACTCAAAAAGAGTCATTTTGTTCATACAATAAAACTGAATTAGAAGGAGACAAACCCCTACAACTTAATAATTCTTGACTCAATGTATACATCTGCTCTTTTTGTTTCTTCCTAGTCTTAAAAAAATTTAATTCCCTTATTTTTTCCTGCAATTCTTCCTAACGAAACTTCTGAAACATCAAATCTTCTACCCATTTATCCCTAAGCTCCTTAATGACTTTCCTGTGTATGGGAAGAGGAATCACCACTTTTGCATACAGGGTCTCCTAATATCTTAAATTATTTAATTGAGCTTTTAACAGAGGAATATCCTATGTTTCCTCCCGAGCTTCTTCATTTAACTCAATTATTTCACAAGGCTCCTGAACCATTACATTACCATCTTTTATGGGCAGGGTGGAGTCTTGAGTTGTTGGTTCTTGTGTTTCAGCAACTGAATTGGGTGTCTCGACAACTTTTTTATTTTCTACTGTCACTAGTTCTTGTGTTTTAGTGACAACTTCTTTATTTTCCTGACTTGACCGCATCTGTCTCCAAGCCGAGTGTTCCGTGAGAGTAAATTTGTATCCTGCAATCCTGAAAACATCCCCACACTCTGGGAATAGATATTCATCATTATCAATGTCCTCAGAAATGACAGTCACCATCTTATCAACAAGCTCTGGTAATGTATTCAATTTATGACTTGCTTGATCTTTCAATATATCTTTCAACCGTTGCAATTCTCCCTAGAGCACCTGTACCTCCTGTTTCAGCTGGTCATTTTCCAAAAGCACTATCTCTATTTGAACAAGACTGTCTTCCATAACATGTTCTTAGGGTTCGGAAGACCTTTATGTTGAGGGTAAGTTTCTACCTGGTTCTTGTGTTACAGGAGCAATCCCTTGTTGTCTATCTGCATCCCCTGGTTCTTGTGTGACAGAGGATGACTGAGATCTTAAAATTGGGACTTCAATACATGTTTTATGAAATTGCAATGCCTCTGCAAAGACAATAGACTGAGTCCTCATTTTTTTCAATGGAAAGGGTGACTGAGATGAAGTTCTCGATATTCTTTTACTTCATCGTTGAATAGGAGAAATTAACCCCTCTATGAGTATTTCAGCTTCATTCGGAACGGAAAAATCATCCTTTCGTGATAATTCTTCCTCCAATTTTCTAAATTCTTCAAAGGATTCAGCCTCCTGAGTCACCCTCCCTGAGTTTGCAATCCCTTCCATTAATATTTCTTCTCCACTTTCCAATGGAAATCCTTCATGGGTTAATTCCTGAGAATTTGCTGGAATCGTTTCTAATTATTTGTTTATGGGAGGCAAAAAATAATCATCTTGAGTCCTAGGTTTTTCAGAAGGATTCTCTATATTGATTTCTTCATCAATTCTTTTATAGGGCCCAGGAATTATCCCAGGGTTGTCTGTATGTCAACTGGACTTGGCTCTCCTTAATCGACTTCTACCCTTTCAGATTCCCTATCTTTTTCTTTATCTGATAGGCTCTTCTTCTCTTCTTTTTCAGATTCAATATCTCCTTCTTCTATGGCCATAGTGTTTATTATAGTGACCAATTGAACCTGTGATTGATGCCTCTGTTGTAACTCCCTTAATATTAGCAGTTTAATGAGGCCATGATTGGTAAGAGAACCTTAGGGGGACTTGGCCTTTCTAACATAATGTGCCATGTTTTGTAGAGAATTCAGAATATAACAAGGCATGTTTACTAATATACCATGGCAGAGGTGAGACAATAAAACAAAATCATAGGTATAAAAAACTTTGTACCTACCTTCACATGTGATATAACTCTTCAAATATACTGCAACCTGGTCCCAATAATGAGGCAAATATTCCAATGCAGTCCCTCGTCCTCTTGGTCGAACAGCTTCTCCTACTGATAAGAAATCTTCTTTTGCACTTGGCATAGGGAATTTTCGACCAAACCATCTCTTTCATGTTCTCTGGGTAGACCTGTTACTTCTAATATGATTTGCTCAAACACTTCAATTCTCATCCCCCAAACTTCTAAATAATCTTCCATCAAATTTTGTGCAAATTGTAATGCAACCTTCACATCAAACCTGATCAATCTTTCAAAATACGAATTCCAACCAACTTCCTCAAAAAAATCCAAAAGCTTTCATGTCTTGGCGCAATGGATTCATTGACTCTGGTTCATGGTGGATTGAGAACCCTCCCATGATGTTTTTAGGGATCTCAATTACATAGGGAACCAGTAAAACTTTCAAATTTGGATACTGAAGTTTCAACATGAAGACAACAATGTATAGTGTGTAGAATCATTGGGTATTTTTACAAAGGCGACATAAAGGTGATGTAAGGGAAAAAGTCAAAGCTCGTGGAGAAAGTTGTAGCATGGATTGGGTGAAGCAGTTGCAGTTAATAAGTACAGGAGGGTGTATGATGGACCCCCTTCCCAAATTAAAAGGCTTGGCTCAAAGAATTTGTCAATTTATGCTTAGTTGTACATGTGGTTAGGATCCGTATGTTTTCACTTACCATGACAAATCAGTGAATTGGTGTGCCTCGTTTACCTTGTCAAATTGCTTTAGTGGAGGCACTCCTCATCATGTGGCCTCATGGCTCATGTGGGCCCTTGGCATAATGAGAGGGATGAACACATCCACATAAAGAGAAGTGATGAGAACTGATGAGATTGGAAAAAATTGTCATTGTTTTAGCCGAAACAGAGCGACTAGCGGAGTTTCAACAAAGAAACTTATGGAGTTTCAGCAAAGGAAATGATGGGATTTCAGCAGAAAGTGGAGATCTTAGTGGAGTTTCGACAAGTATACAGTAGTGCTTCGGCAAGGAATATGGTAGAGTTTTGGCAAAGATATGGCGAAGCTTCGGCAAGGATTATGGTGGAATTTTGGCAACGAAGAAGAGAACTTAGAGGAGTTTCGACAAAGGATATGGCAAAGTTTCAGCAAAGATATGGTGCAGTTTCGACAAGGATTATGGGGGATTTTCAACAAGAAAGTAGAGAGCTTAGTGGAGTTTTGGCAAAGGATATGGAGGAGTTTTGACAAGGAATATGGCAGAGTTTCAACAAATATATGGCAGAGCTTCGACAAATATTATGGCGAAGTTTTAGCAAGGAAGCAAAGAACTTACCGAAGTTTCGGTAAGGAAGTACAGAACTTAGCAGAGTTTCGTCAAAGGATATGGTGGAGTTTCAGAGAGGAATATCATAAAGTTTCGGCAAAGATATGGCGTAGATTCAACAAGGATTATGACAAAGGTTTGTCAAGGAAGCATACAACTTAGCGGAATTTTGGCAAAGGATATGGCATAGTTTCAGTAAGGAATGTGGCAAAGTTTTGGCAAATATATGGCGCATATTCGTCAAGGATTATGGTGGAGTTTCGGAAATTAAGCAGATAAATTAACGGAGTTTTGGTAAAGGATATGGTGGAGTTTCGACACGGAATATGGCAAAGTTTCAGTAAATATATGGTGCAACTTTGGCAAGAAATATGGCGAAGATTTTGCAAGGAAGCAGATAACTTACCGAAGTTTCAAAAAAGGATATGGCGGAGTTTAGGAAAAGGATATGGTGGAGTTTTGGCAAGAAATATGACAGAGTTTCGGCAAAGATATGGTGCAGCTTCGGCAATTATTATGGCAGAGTTTCAACAAGGAAGCAACTAACTTAGTGGAGTTTTGGTAGAGGATATGGCAAAGTTTTGGAAAGGACAATGGAAGAGTTTCAACAAAGATATGGTGCAGCTTCGGAAAGGATTATGGTGGGGTTTCGGCAAGGAAGAAAATAACTTAGCGGTGTTTCAGCAAAGGATATGGTGGAATTTTAGTAAGGAATATAGCAGAGTTTCGAAAAAGATATGGTGCAGCTTTGGAAAGGATTATGGCAGAGTTTTAGGGAGGAAGCAAATAACTTAGTGGTGTTTCGGCAAAGGATATGGCGGAGTTTCGGCAAGGAATATGGCAGAGTTTCGGAAAAGATATGGCGCAGCTTCGGCAAGGATTATGGCGGGGGTTTCGGTAAGGAAGCAAAGAACTTAGCGGTGTTTTGTCAAAGGATATGGTAGAGTTTCAAAAAGGAATACAACATATTTTAGGAAAATATATGGTGCAACTTTGGCAAAAATTATGGCAGAGTTTCAGCGAGGAACCAGATAACTTAGCGGATTTTTGGCAAATCATATGGCAGATTTTCGACAAAGATATGGTGGGTGAGCATGACAATGGTCACAGACATCAGCACAGTGGAAGGGCATGTGCCAGGACAAATGGAAGCCCTCCCCCCACAGAATCATCTGACTAAATCACTTAAAATCCATGGCCACATAGACCTCAGTATGCAGCCAAAGAAGGATGATTTTGAAGCAGAACCATACCGAAATGTTTGGAATCACATGGATCTGGTACTTGAGGGCTGGCAGTAGCAGTTTCAATATACGATGGATCACATGGAGCAAGTACATGGACGATAATGGTGAGTGTGAGAAGGACATTATAACAGAGCAACCGAGCCTGAAAGCCTCAACTCAATCCAATATTCATTTTGTAGTTGGTGTAGGAGCACGCAGAGGCAGCAATACACTCAGGTCAATTAATTAATTCAAGGGTTCTCTTCTCTTCTCTCTCTAAAATCTATCCAAAGAGCTTGTCTACCCATTCCCAGCATGTCCAAGCATCAGAAAGAGACTAAAAACATAGACTAGGAGGCGATCTTCTACGCAGATACTCCTAACACATTTTCTCTTCTATTGAAACCATGGAGAATGAAGTGTTCAGAGAGTTCAAACTCAAACTTGGACCTGATATAGTTATAAAAAAATATTGGAGATTGAATTTCATACTATCTAGATCAATGCATGAACGGGAAATATTTGGGGTAATGGTAAAAATCACAGTGAGTATGTTCAAATAAGGCACTGAGAGCAACCTTGGTCACATGAAAGAAGTTATTCTCCTTTTTGAGCCACCTTTCCAGCGCCAGCAGGAAACCAAAGAAGGAGCAACCAGTAAATCCAATGATGAAGAAGTAGAATTTGTTATGAGATACTATCAATCCTCCTCTCTTCCTTTGCTCTAACCTCCTGCGTTGTCACTTATAAGAATGTATTTCTTTCTTCATATTTTACAGTTTGTTAGGTCATTATTATGCAAAGGATGGGCAGCTGAAACCATGGTTATATTTTCTATTTTCCTTATGATTTTTATATCTACTTTTTGGACATATATTTACAATTTGACTCCATGTTTTGAGTAGACCCACCTATAATCTGGATATGTAATAGCGTTTCATATTTACTGGTAAGATAAAACTTCCTTCTTACTAACAAAAAAAATGTGTAAATAACATAGTGACAATTGTGTGTAACTAATAAGAAGCCATTTTTTTTTAAAGTAAGAGATTTTATTATGACAAAATGTTTTTGGGAAAATGACATAGTGACAATTGTGTGTAACTAATAAGATGCCCATTTTTTTTACTTAAGTAAGATATTTTATTAAGATATGTAATAGTGTTTCATATTTACTGGTAATAGAAAACTTCCTTCTTACTAACAAAAAAAAGGGTAAATAACATAGTGACAATTGTGTGTTACTAATAAGATGCCCATTTTTTTTGTAAGAGATAGTATTCACGTAGAAAAGAGCATATTACATCCTGATACACAAAATACTTCCTATTGATAACGTCATTTCTCGACTTACTAGCAAAAAAGTACCTTGACAGACTGATTTGGAACAGACTTCCAACATGGCATACTTCTGACAAAACTTGGCATGGACACTACTCCATTCTGATCCGACCATACAGCAAGCTTCAAAAAACTTGGCTCTCACATTACTCCATTCTTATCCGACCATATAGTAAACATCAAAAAAAGTATGAGACCTATTACTAATCAGACATGTACTATGCATTACATCAACATATATCCCTTGGGCATCTAGATCCAGCACACAGAGCATTTACAACAGAATATAAGGGTCATCAGGGATGCGTCCATGGAGATTGTTATTCGCAGGATTCTGTTGGGCCATTGGGGGGGGGGAGCACCTGGAGGGATATGCATGCTGAGACCCTACATGATAGCATCCATATTTTGGTTCAGCATCTTTGACTCATTCTTCATCTCTTCCCATCATTGTCCAAGTTTCTCCTTGTCCTCTCCCATCTCCTACTTCTCCCACATCGTGCACCACATAAGGTTTTTCATTTCCTAGAACATCGTCATGTTTCACTCGTAGAGGCTGAGTCTGCCTGCATTGTTTCCTGGGTCCAAGATCCAATATTCATCTTTACAGCATTCCTCATGCAAGGTGTCCCTGTCAAATTCCTCTCATAACTTCTGCTCCTTCTCATTGATTCTCTATTGGATGCCACTGGGCATCCCAATCTAAAACATTCGAGTTTCCCAAAAGGATTTTGACTAATCCCAATTCACCTGACTATTTTCCCCCTCAAGCCCCAACACCTACTTCCTCTTTCTTCTTATCGCTCGATCCATACCATCCTCTGTGTTACTTCATTGGATTACATCCATTTTCCAAATCACCAAGGCTCCTTTGTTGTACCACAAATATTGCTAATAATATAAACCAACGGGTTTTGTTGTTGTTTCTTTTTTCACTATCCTGCTTGACTATAAATAACAAATTCCCATTTTGGGACATGATTTGATCTGTCCTTTCCATGATATTGAGTTCATACTATGTAGTCCTGAGTGGATATATCATATGCAGTTTCCCATCTCCCCCATTTCCTTTAATCATCTCTGCTCGTTTGCACTCTTTATTGAAAAGATTGTGCAATGATCATGAAACTATGCAGATTTAAGCAACCTACTTTCGCCTGATGTAACCGCCCGCTGGCTAGTAAAAACACCCTTTACATGGAAGCAGTGATCAAATTTGAAGGGTGGGTCTTAATTTCAATTAGAAGGGAATTTATTCCTGGAGAAGGGAAATAATAATAATCGTACTTCAATTAACAAGTATAAATTAACTAAACCCTTTCCCCTAAAACTGCAAAAAACAAATATTGCATTTCCAATTTTTAATAATTATAAACAACTAAACCCTTTCCCCCATATAAATGCAAAAAACAAATATTGCCCTTCCAAATTTTTATAATTATAAACAATTGAGCAACCCCTAATATCTATATAAAAAATGAAATCTTTTCAATAAAACCTAATTTGAACAATTTAATTTGACATATAGGTAACATTAATTTTACAGTTCAAACTACTTAAACTATGCAATAACCATATACGGGCATCTGTGTGATCTTATGCATAGTGCAAGACGTTGTAACTAGAGATAGTCTTAAAAAAACTAGAACCGTGATAGAATTACTCATTGTTAACTATGTACAAAAGGAAACCACTAAGTAAAACGAGGCTATAATAAACCTATAACAACCAACAAATACATATAAAACCAACCAAAAATTTAATTCAAACTGAAGATAGGGCAGCCAACCAAGCCTAAGAGATGTAAGAATCATGGGCATTGGGTGCCTAAGAAAAAATAATAAACAACTCATAAAACATTAAACAATAATCCTACATGCCAAGCAAGTTAGCAACGCTAGCATCACAGGGGTTGGGGAATCAAACTTTGTTGTTCAACACTTTTCACGGCAACATACAAGTATGGGACGGAGGGGCAATGGAATCAATCCTAAGTCAACTAGAGCCTTACAACTCACTACATGTCCGAGTCTCGACAATTTTCCTTTTAAATTGAACCAGTAAATACCAAAATAACTTTTTTAATGAATGGATTTGAAAAAGCTCTAGGTGCTAAGAGCTCGGGTCTCTCAAATTTGTTATGTTTCGTACCAATCACAATTTGGAAAATTGACAGTCATTGGTACGAAATTTAAGTTATTTAATGAAAAAAATTAATGTTTCTACCTCTATTTCGAAACCATTTTCCATGCTGAGGCGGGCCATTACCCTCCACCTTCGAAAAAATGCCTTGCATTCATATTGTTAAGGAGTTAGAAGAAGATCACAACAATCTAACATGCCAAATCTCAGTTGATAGTGTCAAATACTTATATGGCAAATTTAACATAAGACTTACTTATAGTTGTCTCTTATTCTTTGCATCTTGCCACATTTGATATTTTATGGTTGCCTCTTCATCATGACCCAATTTATATTATAAGGTGAGAATGTGTGTGCATAATAATCCTTAGTTTCGACTATGAGATGAGGATTTAAAGAGAAGAAGATGTAAAAGTAGGTCATTTTTATATGTATTTTGGTGGTGAGCGCCAAGGAAAAATGTTGTGAGAAACCCCAAATGTTTGGAAGGATGGAGGGAGATCACATCATGATCATGCCACCCATAAATTGAAGACTAGTAGTAGGCACAAAGTTTTGAACTCATTTCGAGCCTATTAGTTATTCTTTGTTGTTACAACTACAATTGCTGACACATTGTCACACCTTAGACTTGCTATATTTTTTTCTACTCCAAACCAAGGTTAACTTCATATGACCTCTTTGCTTTCACCACATCTTAACTTGATTCCTCCTTTTAACCATCTTGGTTAGAAATTTTTTCTAACCAACCCAAAAAAGTAATCAATACATAAACAATAAGAAGAAGAAAAATAGAATGATCAAGAATCAAGGGGAAGGGGGAAATGGAACCATTGTTGGGGGGGTAGTGATTCCAATCATGGTCAAACATAATGAAAACAAGGGTGTAAACATAACCATACCTGAAAATTTTATGGATAATATAATTGCAATGATCTATGTCCCATTATTCCATAAATATAACAATTAACGACCCAATTTACTAATCAAATGACCCAACTAGAATCAACAACCTTACCAAAACTATTCCTTCAACCTGGAATCATTGATTGAAATGGTCATTCCCACCTTCTTTTACCCATTTCGCTTCCCAACAAAAGTTGGAATGTCATACTAACCTATCTACCTCACTTATTGTAAGTCACAATACACAAGAAATTATAAGAGTACACACCTTCCACCTTGGAAATAATTAGCTTTTCTTGGAGAGTGACATGAGGGGGGGGGAGGGGTCAGATGAGCTTCCACCTTCACGTGGTTGGCCCTGTTTAGTGGAGAATATTAAATTACTCTCAAAACAAATAAAATCTTGGTAATGCAATGCTCTTGTTGTTATCGGAATCCTCATCCTCCTCCTCCTCATCATTGTCGTCGTCGTCATCCTCATCCTCATCCTCATTTCCATTGTTGTCTCCATAAACATCATCATCATCCTCATCCTTATCATCATCCTCATTGTCATCATCATCATCATTGTCATCATCATCGACAACATCGTCATCATCATCATCATCACCATCACTGTCATCACCATCATCATCATCGTCACCATCATTATCATCATCACCACCATCATCATCGTCGTTGTCATCATCATGACCATTATCATCATTATTCGCGTCATTCATCATCATTATCGTCATCATCATCATTATCCTCATCATTATAATTATTTTTACATTCCATCATCGTCGTCGTCGTCGTCACCATCCTCATCATCTTCATCATTATCATCATCATCATCTCCACTAGTCTTTCTAGCTATTCCTACAAAATACATAAACACTACCTAGGTCATTCACCATTTTATACTCTATTAAAAGGAAGTTAGCTTGCATCTCATACATGTCTCTAGTTGATATTAACATTGTGTAAATATTAAAAAATTTAAAATTATAATATATATTTGATTATTTAATCAATATGTATTTTACACTAATGTCTAATATAACTTAATTTTACTACTATATGCAAAATGCTAAATCAAAATAACAAATTAAAAACAATATTATAAATTTCAACCTACTTAGACAACATAAGCTATTTGAAAGCAACCCACCTCCATGTGAGGATGTTTCCAAGCTACCTAAAGACCTCCAACACTATGTCATTATCATCATCATCATTCCCAATGTTGGCATCTTCATCATCATCATCGTCACCATCCTCATTGTCATCATGCTCCTCATCCTCATCCTCATCATCATCATCATCACCATCATCATCATCATCAACAACAACAACAATGTCAGCATTGTCATCATCATCCTCATCCTCATTGTCATTATCATCATCATGATCATCGTCACCATTATCATCCTCATGATTATTATCGTCATCGTTGTTGTTGTCATCATCATCATCATCATCAATATCCACATCCTCATCCCCATTGTCGTCATCATCATCATTATCATCATCATCATCGTCATCATCATCATTACAATCATCACCATCGTCATCATAGTCATCATTGGCATCATCATCATCCTCATCATCATCATCCTCATCATCCACATCATCATCATAATATAATCATCATATTCATCATTATTTTTACTTATGTGTTTACATTTATAATTGTTTAAAAAATATTATAAAAAATTTATTCAGTATATAAAGTTGTGTATCATATTGTGTTAGTATATTAGCATTAGGATTATATATATATATATATATATATATATCATTATATAATGCATTTACCATTATAGTTTGAATTACGACATTTACCATTTCACTATTCGCATTCGCATTCGACGTTTACCATTTCACTATTCACATTTCACGTTTGCCGGTAATTGGTTGGAGCTCACGGTTCAGATTTCACGGTTGTAATTGCAGCTCACTGCTTGGGTTTCATGTTTCACATTTCACATTTCATGTTTGCAACTCACTGGTTGGATTTCATGATTCACATTTCACGATTCACATTTGATAGTTGGAGCTCAAGGGTTTGAACTCATGGTTCACATTTCATGGTTGCAGCTCGCTGGTTGGAGCTCACGGTTAACATTTCACGATTGCAGCTCACTAGTTGGAGATCATGGTTCACATTTCACAGTTGCAACTCACTAGTTGGAGCTCATGATTCACATTTCATGGTTGGAGCTCAGGGGTTGGATCTCAGTGTTCATGGTTCATGTTTCTCATGGATAAACATGTAAGCATTGGGATCCCTAATTTGTTTGAATTTATAGTGAAAGCCCTAATTTGTTTGAATTTACGATGAAAGCCCTACTTTTTTTTAATCTACGGTGAAAGCCCTGGTTTTTTGGAAAATTGTCATCATCCAATTTATAAATGGTTATAATACTTTTTTCCCCATTGTCCAAATAGTTTTGAAATTATGTAAGTAGATGAACTTGGGCTTTTATTTGTCAGAGGTTAAAAGATGGGGTGTGTGCATGAGTTTGTGTGATCGTGTGCATGTGTGTTGCCACTTAGTCTATTATTGAAGTTTCCCTTATAGTGGCAAACTCCCCTTTCACCCTTAAGGGTTTCCCTTACATTGGCAGCCCTCCCTTTTTGCAGCATGTTGTACATTCCCGTCTACGTTACCCTCTAGGACCTGCACATTGACAAACAAAAGATTAATATATGCGGGTATAAATTGCTAGGTTCTGTTATAACTAGAATTTGACTATTTTTGCATCTTTTACCTTCACAACACAGTCTGCAATAACACAAAACTCATAGTTCTTTGGGGTTCAAGGTTGATGGCTTTGGACTATGCAATGTTTGTACCTTTATGCCATTCAAGTTTAATGTGGAATGGTGGATTTTGTTGGGATGTGGTATGTCAATGATGGGATGTTGATGGGCCCTTCACATTTTAGTTGATGGTATGTGTATAAGTTTTTGGTTTTGATTGGGGTTGGTGGTTCTTGATTAGATAGTGGTGGCCTCCTTTGGTAGTATTGTTGCATTACAACTCTCTTGTTGTGCTCATTCTCTTTATTTTTCCTTTGAGTTTTGGATCTTTATTATTGAGTTGTTTTTTTTGTGAGTAGTTTGCTTGACATGGTTGTTTAATTGTAATTTTGTTACAATTTATGTTAAGTACATTAGAATTGATAACTCGTCTCAAGGACCAACTTTAACGCAATGACCAGTGGAGTGTTAAAGTTGAAAGAGATGAAAATTTTGTTTGAATTTATTACAACAGTGTGACTTTTCTGGATCTAGCTTTGTTATTTACTTCTGCTTATATAGTGATGATAAAAATATATGTGACAATATACCTTGAGAGAGGGCAAAGATTAAATTCATTGATCTTGTTGGTCCTATGGGTAAAACGGGTTGTTTCTCCACCTTTACAGTACACCTTTGTCTTATGGGTATATGGGTTTCCTTACCATCTTGTTCTAGCCCCTTTGGTTGACTTATGGTCCTTCATCTTCTACTTAGTCCTAGCACCCTTATTGTGTGTGGTACCTTGACCACCTTTGGTATGATGACTTAACCTTATTACTATTATTGTTTTATTGTTATGTGACCACATGAACTATGGTACCTTACTCTAAGTGTACTGAACTTTATTTTATGTTTTATTATGGTAACCACCCTAAAACCTAGGGTTTCCTAAGTGACCATTCTAGAAGTCTTCCCAAGTTTATATATTATGTTCATTACTTCACTCTTGGAGTATCTTGGCATCAAATAAGTATATATCCAAAAAAAATTGGACATGACATAGGTTTATTGCTACTGTAAAGTTGAGTACACTTAAAGTAGGGTACCAAAGGTCATATGGTACCTCTTTAAGAGAATATAGACTTGTTTTGTGAATTGTGAACTGTGATGTCCAATCCATGACCTCCAACACTGAAATCATGTGAACCTAAACCATCAACACTCTAACTCTTTCTCTATCAAGGTGTTATCAACCCAAATGGCACTTCTCCGTCCGAGTGCCGACATTTCCTATGTTGGCGCAAAAAATGACATTTATGGATTGAAGGTTGCCTAAAACACTATAGATAGGCATGTTATGAAATACATTCACTATCCATCTAGCTTGCCATTTTTACCTTTTCATATGTCAATTGTTGTATGTGACTTTTCCTATAAGCAACCCGCATACATACGTGACTTTTCCTACAGCATATCGCGTACTGTACGCGAGTATTTGTCATTGCAACCCGCGTACAGATCTGTACGTGGGTTTCCCTTATAGAAACTCGTGTGTCATACACGGGTTGCCAGTATCAATACTCGCGTACGCCTTCCGTTGACATTAAAAATAATAAATCACGATTAATTGAGATTTGTTAAGCCCTAAACAATAACTATCTTAATTGTCTCAACTTCCTCAACCTTCGAAACTGCCTTATTTCACTAAGTATAAATAAAGGCCTTGGGGAGGGCATTAATCAATCATACTTTGAGAGCAAAGTTATGCTAGTGGTATCTATTCAGAAGTCTTTGGAGCAGCAGAACTCAGAAACCTTTGGTTGCAAAGGAGTCCTTGTTTCAAGCATTAGGTTGTAACCTTAACTCATTCACTATTGTTAATAAAGAGAATCCTTATTCCAAATGTGTGTTGAATATATTTCATGTATCATGGTTTGACGAATATTTATGATTAAGCACTCTATATATTGTTTATCTAACTTGTCATATATACATGTATAAGTTTTCACTTGGAGGATTTTCTCTTTGCAGGTGAAGGAGAAACATCCTTGAAAGCTTTGGAGGAGAAGCAGAGCGGGAGAAGACAAAGCTTGGATCAACCGTCATAAATCGGGTGAGTCTATCTTATCTTCTTATTTCCTTTCTGTACTTTAAAGCTGGTTTTCTGCAAGTTTTAAGAGTACGTTGGTAACCCCATACCTTCGGTTATAAAGTGTTTATTCCTGAACAACAGAACCGGTGGCTCCACTGGGGAGCCCAGACTGCTGTAGGTTATTTCTGTTACCCTTGACCAGTCTTTGCCTTGAGTTTGTGTGTGGTATCTTGTCCTGGTTCATGCTTACCATAGTGTTTGAAGGCCTTGTGGATTTTCCTTCTTTTTGAGAAAATTTTGTACCTGTACGTAGGTTGCTTTTATACACAGTCACGTACAAAGGCCTGCATACGCGGGTTGCTCTCTAGGACAGTTGTGTACAGTACGCGAGTTGCCCTTATACATAGTCGCGTACAAGCCTTGAAATAGGGATTTTTGGGCTAGGGTTTGCTTGTCCCTGTCCTTTCATGATTCCTGTTTGTTAGTTGGTCTTGATTATAAGCACTATGTTGTTAGTGTGATGACCTTGTTGGCCACACATTGTGCTTTCCTGTAAAGCCCTTGAGTTTCTTTTGTTTGGATTGTCTTCTATTTGCATTTTGAAGTAGGTATGCTTGTTTGGGTTATATGTTGAAGTGTTTTTGTCCGAATCAATGATCAGGGTTCTGGGCAATGTTTTTCCCAGTCTATCTTTGGATAGCGATTGGTTTGCCACTTACCTTTGTGTGTTTTCAGTGAGTTCTTGTCATTGTACCCGCCCAAGCTAGGGTTCCAAGTCTTCCCTTGTTGGTTGATATTTGGTCTTATTAATCTATGTACTTCAATTTGCTTGCTTTATACAGTTGATTTGATCCAAGTATACTCAAGTTTAGTGCATTTTAGGTGCATAAGTAGTTTTTGAGCATTTTAAGAAGTGAAAAGAAAACATTTTCAAGCTTTTTGCATTTGTTTTTGCATAAGTAGTTTTGTTTTCAGTTTTAAAATATAATCTCAAAACTACAAAAATATAGTCTTAGTTTCTCTTTATCGTTGCATTTGTTCATGAATTTATATTTGCAAAAGAAAAAGAAGTTTGCTTTAGTAGTGGTAGTTTGCTTTGAAAAAAAAATACACCTTTGCTTTTTGTTTCTTATCGAGTCAAAAACACCATAGTTCATCACTCCACTTCCTTCTGAGTAAGAAATAGCCCTTAAAATGAACGCAATAATTAAAATTTACTAGCAATTTCTATTTTCTAGGGCCATCCACCTACTAGCTTAGGCTAGACTTGTGGGATAGGAAGTGTAAACTTCCCATAAGTTTTAAAATTCAGACATAGTGGACTATTCGATAGGTAAATCCTTGTCTTTATCAATTGTATCTAGGAAGCTTCTCTCAAAAGGGAGTCAAGCACAAGGACTCATGGAGCCATTGGACTGAGGAGATAACCCTCCGATTCCTTGTCAAAACGTCAATCGGGACTTTTACGCATCTGGGAATTCTGTCCTAGACAGAGTTTCGAGCTCAGCTACCCTGCCCATGCGTACGAGTAAGGCTTGCGACCCTCCCCCCAGACTGTTGGTATAGCTAAGGTAGCCTTTAGTATCTTGACATATAGGGTTCATACCTAGGTAAACCAAAAGGCTATTTCTGGTTCAACTTGGATGGGCTTGGAAGGTAACCCTTGTTGAAAGTGTAGGAGGGCAGTGGGTGATTCCTCCCCTTGTGCCTAAGGACCACTTCAAGGACACCAAGTAACCGTTCTTTAGATTTCTTCGGGAAAGCATATCTTTAACCCTTGTTGACTGTTTGAGGCTTTAGGAAATTTCGTAGTGTTTTCTCTGTGGTTTTGTCTGTGTTTAGTTGGCCTTAGGGTTTGATTTGTTAAATTTTCAATCGTGCAAGACCAACCTATAAGAAGGTCAAGAAGGTTGCAAAACCTTCCTCCTCTCATCACATTGGAACCTCCACCTCCACCCCAAAGGCGGAGATTGGACACGAATAGTTCATTTGAACCGGTAGGAGTAAGTGAAGTTCCAGGTGAACCATTACTTATAGCTAACCGTCTTGATTTTGATACAGTTGAGATAGAAGACTTGTAGACTAACGAGTTTGCAAGGAATTTTAACACACCCTTGACTGACTTAAATGATCCTATGATTGTCCAGGTTAGACCTTTTGATTCACCTGTTTTAGGTGTCCCTGTGGGTAGGATTATGTCTACTACGGGAGAAAATTCTTTTGTTTTCACCTCAACCGTTCCGGCTGAAGGAGTACTACCTCCCCTGGTAAGTGCCCCTAGATCTAGCATACCTTCTACGCCTTTGACTCCAGCGAGCCAGGTGGTCCAACCGCTGATTCACTCAAGCCCAGCAGGTGCTTCTGGTGACATGGTTACTGGGATTCCTAGTATACCTACCGTTCCTTCCTCCTTCACATACACTGCCCATAGTGGTCCGGTAGGATCCTCGGCTTTCGTCCAAGGATTTCCTTGGAATGGGGGACACATTCCCCCATCCACTCCATACATAGGCCCATCACCTTCTTATGTAGAAGTGCAGTTTGGAAACCATACCTCTTATGGGAAAAGTTTTCAAACTCTGGTCTCGACCCCATTTACAATCTCTCCCTTTTCGTTGTTTAGTGGAGGGATACCTGCTCCTATTTTTCAGACCCCAGTTTCAATTGGGACGGCCTGAACCTCTTATATTGCACCTCCCACTCATAACCCTGTGGCTTACGGATGGAATCTATTTCAAATTAATCCATCCACTTCGCAACCGGTGGCAAGGGACAACCCCACCTTTACTTATGGGCATTCGGGGGCAGGTCCCTCTAATCCACAGACTGGCACTTTCAGTGCCTCGGTTCGACCCAAGCTTTCATTCCTGGCAACGTTAAACTTGCCAAACTTGTCTAAGTTGATGAATGACCCGATGAGGCATGACCCATCATGGCCACCTGTTCCCACCGAATTGCCATCGGACATCCCTAAATTCGAGGGCAAAGTTGGTGAAGATCCTGGGGCTCATGCCACCACATTTCATTTATGGTGTTCTTCGAATTCACTGAATGAAGATTCAGTTAGGTTGAGGCTGTTCCAGAGAACCTTAACAAGTACTGCGGCAAATTGGTACATTGAGTTGCCTTTTGCTGCTTTCAATAGTTTTTGGGACTTGGCTAGTGCATTCCTTAGCCACTTTCATCTTTCGGTCCGATATGATTTCAGAATGGACTTGTTATCTACCTTTAGGCAGAACAAGGCTACCCACATCTTGGATCATATCCAAGAGTGGAGGAGGCAAAAGAGCCTTATAAAAGCCACTATTCCTTCTGAGTTCTTACTAGAGTGTTCCTTAAATCCCTATTGCCCTACATATCTAAGGACGTATCCACCTCAGGAGTGACGAATGAAGAAGAAGCCATTCTCAGGGCCCAACAATTGGATTTGATTTATTCACAATTTGGGATCTTGTATGAGATTATCCCTAAGGCACCGAGAGGCCTACCCACGATGCAGAGAAGCCTAAGCCTGGGCCCCGTGCTGATGGTGTGGTTGGGTCTGTAAACTCCCCCATCGTAGAGTCTTTGGCTAAACAACTTCATCAGTTGTTCGTCAAGCATTCTACGACGGAGGCAACAAAGGCTGCCCCCTCCCCCTAGAGTGCAAATGTTTTTGCACAAACCTCTCAGAAGGGCAATCAGCAGCCCGATGGGAAGAAAAATACAGGAAAGAAAGGAGAGGGAAACCAAAACAAGCATAAACCCACGAATAATGCTGATGGGGGAAAGAGAGAAAAGAGAAAGGTTAAATGCATGTGTAAGTTGTGCCCCGAGGATCACCTCACTCACCTTTGTCCCCTTATGGAACAAGCCCAAAAGTTGCTTAAATATCAACAATCGGTTGTCCTAAAGGATCCTTTTCCCCAAGGGCAGAACTCTGCTTCAGCTTCTAATGTAGTAGGGGGCACTCCAAATGCCCCTGACCCAAACTATATCAACATGGTTTGATCTTCGACTTTGTTATAGACTAGGAATAAAAACTATGAGAAAGAGACTTATGAGAAGGGTAAGGCTATAGGTGAAACTTCTAACCCTCTCATGATCGAGAAGCCTGCTGAAACTATGCCAAAGATACCGAAAGGTGTCTTCAAGAAGACCTTGCATAACCCTATTGCTAGGGCTGCTTCAAACTACTCTGTGGTTGAAGATCTAGCCCAAACCCCATGTGCAATGCCAGCTTTAGAGGTGTTACAAAGCTGTCCCGCCCAATGGGATGCCCTCTTAGCAGCTTTAGACAGCATGGACTCATCAAGTCTCATGGTGAAATTTCATTTGTCAGATGTTAAAATTCGCCTACCTTACCATGTATCCTTATCAATAGATGTCATCCATGGTGGAAAGACCATTGGAAGTGCAGTCGTTGACGAGGGTGCTTCTACATGTGTTATGTTCTTGTCCTGTTGGAAAGCTCTCGAATCCCCAGAGCTGGTCCCATCAAACACTCTACTTACTACTTTCAATGGAAGGTCATTCTATCTGCATGGTATCCTATCGGATTTTGAAATTAAGCTGGCAGGGAAAGCAGTGTCTATTGAAGTGGAAGTGATTGATGCACCTTTGGACTATAATTTGCTTCTGGGAAGAAGCTGGACTTATGCCATGTCTGCTATTGCGTCGGTTGTCTTTCGGGTAGTGGTTTTTCCACATGAAGGAAAGTTGGTTACTGTTGACCAACTTGATTTTACTTGAAAAGGCCATTTAGAGTCTAATGAGTCCGCTGTGCCATTGGTTGATCAGGTAAAACCTGCTGCACAAAGCTTTGGGGCCGGAATGTACGCATCAGTGATGGGTACATGTGATCTTCCAACCCCGATTAACTATATTGGTTCTATTAGTGTGGGGAAGTCCATAGCCATGGTTGTTGATAGGACTGATCCTTGGGTTCTCCCTTCCCCCCATGAACCGGAAGTGCCCTTATCAGTAGTGGAAGTAGCTTACCAAGCTATCACTCAAACCACTATTGATCCCATTCCAAACCCTCTCACAGTCTCAGAGGACCTGGAAGAAGTCTATTTGCCCACGTGGGCGGAAAACTCTTTGCACTCTACGAACTGTTTAGATATGGTTTTACCTTCTAATGAAGCCATGAGTGGACATGGTAAGATCTGTGAAGATATTCACCATCGATCCTATTTTCTTCTAGAGCTAAGCATAATAGAAAATCAAGAGTTTCATATGAGACTGTTAGATGATGTTGATACACCCATGAATCCCTTACCCAGGGAAGGAATGTTTGCTGAGGGGAATATGGCAAATATTTCCGTTACTATCCCTACCAACATCTCTATGAATCCTGATGTCGTGGAAAACATATATATAGGTGCAAACTGCTCTCCTGAGGAGATTGCTATCTATACTTCCTTGTTTAAGAATTCTGTGATGTCTTTGCCTGGTCATATGAGGAGATGCCAGGCATTGATCCATCGATTGTTGAACATGAGATTCGAACATATCCTAATGCCAAACCTGTTCGAAAAAAGTTAAGACATGTTAACCCGCATAAAGCAGCGGCTGTGAAGGCTGAAGTTGAAAAACTGTTGAAGGCTGGTTTTATTTATCCCATAGCTTTGACAGAATGGGTATCCAACCTTGTTCTTGTTGATAAGAAGCAAGGGACCATACACGTCTGTACTGACTTTAGAGATTCAAATAAATCCTGTCCTAAGGACAACTATCCCATGCCATTTATAGACCAGATTATAGATGCTTGCACGGGAAGTGAAGTGTTCTCGTTTATGGATGGTTTCTCTGGATACAATCAAATTCAAATAAAACCGGAAGACCAACATAAAACTGCTTTCATTTGTCCTTAGGGTACCTTCGCATACAAAAAAATTCCATTTGGATTGAAAAATGTTGGGGCAAACTTTCAACGGGCTATGAACTTTGCCTTCCATGATAGCAAAGCCATTGTCGAACCTTACCTTGACGATCTGCCTGCACATTCTCATAAGAGGATTCAACATCCAAATCACTTATGGTTGATATTTGAGAGATGCAGATATTATAAGATCCGCTTGAATCCCCACAAGTGCGTGTTCTATGTCGAGTCAGGAAGATTGCTCGGGTTCATTGTCTCTAATAGAGGCATCCAAGTGGATCCATTAAAAGTAGAGGCCATTTTAAATCTGCCTCCTCCTCGTTCTATCAGGCAACTTCAAAGCCTTCAAGGAAAGTCTAATTTTCTTCGACGTTTTATCATTAACTATGCCAAGATTACCAAGGATTTCATGCGCCTGCTTAAACAGGACACCCCATTTGTATGGGATGAAACTGCACAACTCGCTTTCGAGGCATTGAAAAAATCTTTGTTGTCGGCACCTTTACTGCGTCCGCCAGATTACTCTAGGGATTTTATATTGTATATGGTCGTGTTCGAGTCGACCATTGGGGTAGTACTAGTACAGGAGTATGATAAGCTCGTAGAGCATGTCATTTACTATTTTAGCCGTGCTTTGGCCAGACCTGAACTCAAGTACTCCCAAGTTGAGAAATTAGCCTTAGCAGTTGTCTATAATGTTCAGAGGTTACGTCACTACATTTTATTGAGGACCACAACAGTAGTGGCGGATGTGAATCCTTTTCAATATGTTTTGTCTCGACGGATTGTTGGGGGAAAATTCAACAAATGGATAGTCATCCTCCAAGAGTTTGACTTGGATTTTCAGTCCGCTAAGTCTAAAAAGTCCTTAGTTTTTGCTGAGCTTATAGCAGAATTTTCTACTGAAGAAAATGTAGCCGTTGAAGATGACCCATTCCTAGATGAGCATATCTTCTTGATATCCACCTCTGATCCTTGGTAAAGAGATATTCCTATATATCTCCAGACTTTGAAGTATCCTGCAGCTTCCTCATGGGAAGAACGACGTAAATTACGCCTTCATGCTAAGAACTACCTCATCATAGGAAATGCATTGATCGAAGAGGGGTAGATTCCATTTTGCGTCAATGTCTTGCCCATGAGGAAGTGGAGATTGTCCTGAATGATTCCCATAGTGGAGCATGTGGGGGTCATTTATCTGGGTTAGAAACGGCCCAGAAGATACTACGTGCTGGTTATTTCTGGCCCACAATCTTCAAAGATTGTGTGGAAGCGGTGAAGCGCTGTCATCCTTGTCAGCTTTACACCAGGAAAATGTGGTCACATCCTTCTCCGTTGTTTCTCGTTGTCTTGGTAGGCCCCTTCATGAAATGGGGGATTGATTATGTGACATGCAACCCAGCCTCGGCTGGGGGGCATAAATATATTATCGTCACTGTTGACTATTTTACGAAATGGGCAGAGGCAATGCCTACTTTTAAAGCCGATGAGGAAACATCAACTTTCTTCATTTTCAATCAGATTATAGCACGGTTTCGTATACCCAAAGTGATTTTCACTAACCATGGCAGTCATTTTCAAAATAGCATGATGACAGAACTGACCACTATGCTTGGATTCAGACAAGAACATTCATCTCCGTACTATCCGCAAGCAAACGGTCAGGTTGAGGCCGTAAACAAGAGTTTGAAGACCATCCTCAAACGTACAATTGATGCAGCCCATTCTAATTGGCACATCATGTTATACCATGCTCTTTGGGCATACCGAACTAATGTAAAAACTGCTACGGGTTTCTCCCCCTTTCAACTCATTCATGGAGTGGAAGCCGTTACCCCGGTTGAATGTGAAATCCCGTCTTTGAAAATAGCTATTCATGTGTTACCCAATATGATAGAGCTTGGAGAATGTCTGGTACATTTAGAACACCTTGATGAGCAGCATAGAGATGCGCTGACTGCCAATCAAGCTCACAAGAATAGGGTCAAAAACCAATATGATAAGTCGGTCAAACCTCGGATTTTCTCTGCGGGGGAACTTGTTTTCCTTTGGGACCAAGACAAAGAACCCCTGGGGGCAGGAAAATTCAAGGCCATGTGGTTAGGGCCTTATGTCATGTCGAAGGTCTTAAAGAAGGGCGCATATGAGTTAATTGATTTTTATGGGAACAAGCTGCCTTAGCCTAGAAATGGGCTCTACTTGAAAAAGTACTATGCTTAGGCTTAGCGCTTTTTCTTGTATTTTATTGTATGTATTTTTATGTACATTAGTTTGTCAGTTTTGCTTTTTATACCATCTGCTGGTTGTTGCAGATGTCTTCTGAGAGGTATCTAGGTTTCGCCAATGACGCCAGTCGCCACACTTGTAATCTAGCTTCAACAGCATGGGTCATTTACTCTCCCTCGGGATAGCTAGTTGCCACAGGAGGTGCTTGCTTAGGTCCTGCTTCTAATAATGTTGCTGAATATAGGGCTGTAATTGAGCTTCTATGAGATTCTTTGTCACATGGTATCACCCAGCTAGAAGTCCACCTGGACTCTCAACTAGTGGTTTCCCAGCTCAATCGAGCTTATCAGGTGCGAAACCCTATTCTATTATGTCAGTTCATGCAATTTAGGTTATTGGAAAGAAATTTTGAATTTATTATATTCAATCACATTCCAAGAAATCAGAATTCATTGACTGATGCATATGCTAATTACATTTTAGATTGGCATCTAACACACATTTCATAAAAATAAACAGCATGCACATAAAAAACACTTGTAAATAAACCGACAACAATATATATATGTGTGTGTGTGTGTGTGTGTGTGTGTGTTAGTATATGTCTATAGATAGGTCAAGTCTCATCCTCAGATCCAGTCATAACTGTATATTATACAAAAAATATACAAAATGTGGATCGCAGTCCATCAAAATGTCCTAGATCTAAGCAGGACCACCCTGGTCACTTGGACCACCTTGGTCCCCATGGTCTCTCTGTACTCTGGCTTCCTCAGCCTCTTTGGCTTCGGTAGCCTCCACAGCATCTATGTACACAAGAACTGCTCTGGCCACCCACCTCAAAAGGCGTAACCAGACAGGTGGAACTCCAACCAAAAACTCTTGCATGACGGTCGGGATATGCTCTATCCGCAAAGTGGGAACTCTCTAGGTAAGCCTAGCCAACTTCCCCTCCAGAACCCTAATAAGCCTCGGGTCTCCACCTAAGATAGGATGAACAAACATACATGGATGCCCCTCAGGGCGGACCGGTCCAATATCTGCATTTTGACATGTTTATAGGATTAGGACTTTTATACATATGTATATATCTATAATTTAAAATTCATAAAAAATTTAAAATTTTGAAAATTAAAAAGTTACCTAGCTCTCCCCATGCTCCTCCTGGAGGGAGGACAAGGTCTGGATCACCTCAAAAATCCATTACGGCATACAGAAACTGCTCTAGTGTCGGTAGCTGTCGCTCCCACTAGAAGTAGAAGTCATCATCGTACACACTCTGCACTGAGGCTCCTCCTCTTTGACGGAGGAAGATGTCTCCCCATCTGCTCAACCTAGGATAATGTGGAGATCGGACTGGTAGGGGTATGGTAGGGCTCAACCCTGGTACTCTCGAAGAAGAAGAAGGCAACCAATATGCTAGAATACCCGAAATTATTTTGCCTTCCACTCTTGCAATCATAGAGTTGTTTTCTCATGATTGGGACAACTCCTAAACATCAAGCATACAGGACACCCTGTGTACAATCCACCACCAACCTCATTTGGTTTCGTGTAGCTAGATGTAATGAAGAGGATCCTGCAATCCTCACTATGGTGTTGGTCAGTACCTATAGTGTAAGATCACGGACATGTGCAATAGGGATGCAGCTCCCTCTCTTCTGGGTACCAGGTGTGCAGTACACATCAATGTAGTTTTGGACACTTAAAGGATCATCGCCCCTGCCGGTGCCTTCTAAGTTGACCGGTGCTCCTCATTGTGACAGTCCAACAATAAAATATATGTCCACGAAAGTAATTTCCAAAGTTTCACCCTGTAGGTCAAACATCCTTAAATCATGGTCCCAGTAGTTTATCATGAACTCCAACAAACGGACATTGGCCCGCATTGGTGATGTGCAAAAGAATTTTAATAACCCACTCGTTCGTAAAGCATGTAGGATGGCCGCACTTTGGAGTGCTTCCTGGTCCATATCCTCATGCTCCCGTTCCCTCAATTCCAACACCATCTTCACACCTAGCAAAACAATCATTATGAATCATCAATATCATATAAAATTTCAAAATTTTTGCCTCAATTTAGCTTTTAATCCTTCACATAGTACACGCAACTATCTAGTTAGACATGTCGCGTACTGTACGCGACTGTCCCTAAGGGTAACCCGCATACATATGTACGCAACTTTCAACATAGTGAACCTACGTACACAGTGTGACATGCTTTAGGATGCTTAAAAATATGATATTGGGACTCAAATTTGAAAATTGTTATGATCAAATTGAAGAGCTTGGGGTGTAGGCTTACCTGCAACTTGCGGAATCGGATTTCGTCCACTGGATTGTCCACACGAATCGAATGAAGGTAGAGGTAAAAACTTGTTTTTTATGGCTAAAAATCAAAATAGTGAGTTTTCTTTTAATTTTTGAACTATTTATAGAAATTATATTTCTAAAAGTGGGTTTTTTCCTATAGTTTGAAATGTATTTAACTAACACCATATCTCTTTTTGCCTTGTAACAGGTTTTTCATCATTACAAAGTGTTTTTGCTCCTATAGGGTGGTTTTTGACATTTCCAATGCATTTTTGCATCTATACTTAATCCACGTTAAACTTAGCAATCAACATTTTTCCACGGAGTATGGTATTTTAAACCATTATTCCCCTGTCTTTACCATTGTTCTTTCGTGGATAGGACCTTCCTTTCATGAGTATACTCATTTGAAACCTATGTTGTCTTTTGATACTCATGTTGCAGTTGTCTCAGGTACAGGGGTATCCTCTTAGCTATTTTTCACGCCAAATAGAGCCTCTTTTGGGTCTCTTTTTACAAGCTATCCCTTTATAGGACTCCCCTCCCTTATGGAGTTTCTTTAGGCCCAGGTCTAACTCCTTAAAAAAAGACTTGACTGCCGAGTTAACTTGTCCGTTCAAGCTCGTTAAGAATATGTGAATGGGCATCCGCATTGGTGGTAGGTTATCTCTTTCTCAGACCATGCGGAATAATACGAGAAAGGATCCCTCTCTTTTCTATTTGAATTAAGAAGAGTATTCTCAGGCATAGGTTTATCACTTTTCCAGACTTGAGGGCCCCTAAATTTACGGAAAAGGAACTCCCGGTATGAGCTTAGTTTTCTCTTTTTCGTGCTCTGGACCTAAACATGAAAAAGATTTCGAGTGACTTTGTGTCTTTGTCATGCTCATTAAACACTAAAGAACAAAGCAATGAGTTTATTGTTGTAAGACCCATTTCTCGTACTCAAATGGATCTTTCCGAGTGATCTTGCTTTCCTTCACACTCGTAAAACTCAAGCTATTTATTTTGTTCTTGAAGGAGTGTTTGGGTAGGTGGTAATTTAACCTTTTTCGGACCTCCCTGACTAAGTACGAAAAGGTCCACCTTTTCTTCTATGGAAGTTAAGAGAGTTCTTCTGTGGTATGTTTTATACTTTTCCGGCCTCAGGAGACTAAATTAGATGAAAAAGGACCCCCCTGGAGTCTTCTTTGGAGTTTTTAGACTCTCTAAATGTGAAAACACTAGTTGAGCATGTACTAGTTTGGGCTCATTAAATCCACGAATCAGTGATACTATCAAGCATTATTTTCTCTTCTCTTCAAGCTTGTTAAAAAATGAAGAGAGATCCGAGTTGACTTTCCTGGACTCGTTAAAATTTAACAGGGAAGGTAAGGAAGAAGTTTTCTCTTGTTTTCAGTTAGTGGCAGCATGTCATCCTTGAACATAGCACTCTCTGTTTTTTCCAATACCCATGTCTCAGTGTTCACTTTCAGTTCAGCTATTACTTCGAGTTTATTACTCCTCCTCTTGTCCGTTATACCTGGGGAATCTAATCATGTCTCCTACATGACAGATAAGTCTAGTTGTTCTATCTATAGAGTTAAAAGTTGCCTTGGGTCATCTCTGTGTCATGCTCATTGTTCAAGGACTCAACTCAATGTGTGATTTCTATCCCTATCCCATCATTGTTATGTCTGTTATCTCTTGTGTATCCCTTCCTTTTCCCAATTCCTAGTCACTCTTGTGATCCGTTGGAGGATCTATTTCCTTCCTTATCACAGTATGGCTCCGCTTCAGTACTTCCTAACGACGAAGACCTAGAGTTTTGACGATAATACCTCAGGATTCACTTCCATCATTGGTGAATTCCTTTGCTTCAGTTATCGATTATCACCTATTGATTGATAAACTGTTGAATCTGTTCCATGTTCGACTTCAACCTACATTTATTCACATGGCTTGGATTGTACTGGTTCTTTGGGATTGCTTATGAAGACCTTAGTTCCTCATCTATAGACTAAGTTCTGCAAGATTATGTTCCATTTATGTACACAGCTTCCAGATCTTTGAAGACTCATCATTATTGTATATTGTGGCTTCGATCCACCTTTGTAATATATGTGGTCTTGTACCCGTATCATATGATGTACTCAAATATTATAAAGGAGCTAGTGTTCCAGTATATTGAACATAGCATCCTCATATATGACTCTGTATATGACATTATTATGTATTTGTTTCAAGTACTACCTCTGCTCCATTGGATTTCTGAGTTCTCCAAAGATAAAGATTATAATGTATTTCGGCCATCGCCTCCCTCTGACCTCACACATTAGGGGGCATCTGTTATCAACCCAAATGGCACTTCTCCGTCCGAGTGCCGACATTTCCTATGTTGGCGCACAAAAGGACATTTATGGATTGAAGTGTGCCTAAAACACTATAGATGGGCATGTTATGAAATACATTCACTATCCATCTAGCTTGCCATTTTTACCTTTTCATATGTCAATTGTTGTACGTGACTTTGCCTATAAGCAACCCGCGTGCATACGCAACTTTTCCTACAGCATGTCGCGTACTGTACACAAGTATTTGTCATTGCAACCTGCGTACAGATCTGTACGCGGGTTTCCCTTATAGCAACTCGCATGTCATATGCGGCTTGCCAGTATCAATACTCGCGTACGCCTTCCTTTGACATTAAAAATAATAAATCACGATTAATTGAGATTTGTTAAGCCCTAAAAAATAACTATCTTAACTGTCTCAACCTCCTCAACCTTCGAAACTGCCTTATTTCACTAAGTATAAATAAAGGCCTTGGGGAGGGCATTAATCAATCATACTTGGAGAGCAAAGTTATGCTGGTGGTATCTATTCAGAATTCTTTGGAGCAGCAGAACTCAGAATCTTTTGGTTGCAGAGGAGTCCTTGTTTCAGGCGTTGGGTTGTAACCTTAACTCATTCACTATTGTTAATAAATAAAATCCTTATTCCAAATGTGTGTTGAATATCTTTCATGTATCATGGTTTGATGAATATTTATTATTAAGCACTCTATATACTATTTATCTAACTTGTCATATATACATGTTTAAGTTTGCACTTGGAGGATTTTCTCTTTGCAGGTGAAGGAGAAACATCCTTGAAAGCTTTGGAGGAGAATTAGAGTGGGAGAAGACAAAGCTTGGATCAACCATCATAAATCGGGTGAGTCTATCTTATCTTCTTATTTCCTTTCTGTACTTTAAATTTGATTGTCTGCAAGTTTTAAGAGTACGTTGGTAACCCCGGACCTTCAGTTATAAGGTGTTTATTCCTGAACAACACAAGGTATGTCTTATGACAACTTCTCCTTACAGTAACAAGAGCTAACTCAAAATGTCTAAGTATAATGCAGATCCAAACAAGATCTATCTAGCACTACTATTTTTATTTAATTATTGTTCATTATTCAAACTTCATTGTAATTTTGTTACTGTTTATGTTCTGTACATTGGAATTGATAAATCATCTCAAGGACCAACTTTAACGCAATGACCAGTGGAGCTTTAAAGTTGAAAGAGATGAAAATTATGTTTGAATTTATTACAACACTATTTTTTTGGATCTAGATTTGTTATTTGCTTTTGCTTATACACTGATGATAAAAAATATATGTGGCAATATACCTTGAGAGAGAGAGAAGATTAAATTCATTGGTATTTTTGGTCCTATGGGTAAAAGGGGTTGTTTCTCCACCTTTACGGTACATATTGGTCTTATTGGTATGGGCATTTCCTTACCATCTTGTTCTGACCCCTTTGGTTGACTTATGGTCCTTCATCTTCTACTTGGTCCTAGCACCCTTATCGTGTGTGGTACCTTGACTACCTTTGGTATGATGACTTAACCGTATTACTTCTATTGTTTTATTGCTATGTGACCACATGACCTATGGTACCCTACTCTAAGTGTACTCGACTTTATTTTATTTTTTATTATGGTAACCACCCTAAAACCTAGGGTTTCATAAGTGATCATTCTGGAAGACTTGCCAAGTTTATATATTATGTTCATAACTTCACTATTGGAGTATCTTGGCATTAAATAAGTATAGATCCTTTTTTGTTGGACACAACAATGCGTTATTGCTACTATAAAGTTGAGTACACTTAAAGTAGAGTATCAAATGTCATATGGTACCTCTTCTAGGGAATCTAGACTTGTTTTGTGAATTGTGAACTGTGAGCTCCAACTATGAAATCATGTGAACCTAAACCATCAACACTCTAACTCTCTCTCTCTCTCTCTCTCAAGGTATGTCTTCTAAAAACTTGTCCTTACAATGAAAAGAGCTAACTCAAAATGTCTGAGTATAAGGCAGATCCAAACAAGATCTATCTAGCATTACTGTTTTTCTTTAATTACTATTCATTAGTTAAACTTCATTGTAATTTTGTTACTGTTTATGTTCTATACATTGGAATTGATAACTCATCTCAAGGACCAACTTTAACGAAGTGACCAATGGAGTGTTAAAGTTGAAAGAGATGAAAATTATGATTGAATTTATTACAGCAGTACTTTTTAGGATCTAGCTTTGTTATTTACTTATGCTTATAGAGTGATGATAAAAAGATATGTGACAATATACTTTGAGAGAGAGAGAGAGAGAAGATTAAATTCATTGGCCTTGTTGGTCCTATGGGTAGAAGGGGTTGTTTCTCCACCTTTACTGTACACCTTTATCTTATATTTTATTATGGTAAACACCCTAAAACATAGGGTTTCCTAAGTGACCATTCTAGAATACTTGCCAAGTTTATATATTATGTTCATAACTTTACTCTTGGAGTAGCTTGGCTTGAAAGAAGTATAGATATGATCTTTGTTGGACGCATAGGGTTATTGTTGCTGTAAACTTGACTGAATTGGAATTGATAACTCATCTCAAGGACAAAATTTAACACAGTGGCCAGTGGAGTGTTAAAGTTGAAAGAGATGAAAATTATGTTTGAATTTATTATAGCATTACTTTATGGATCCATCTTTGTATCAAGGCACACTTCTTGAGAAATACATGGGTGAGATGTAATCTTGAATGATGTTTCCCATGGTGCAGGCAAAACAAAACATGTATTTGTCAGATCTGTCTTACTCAA
This sequence comes from Pseudotsuga menziesii, assembly GCA_001517045.1. Classification (NCBI taxonomy): domain Eukaryota; kingdom Viridiplantae; phylum Streptophyta; class Pinopsida; order Pinales; family Pinaceae; genus Pseudotsuga; species Pseudotsuga menziesii. Next base: position 429,592 of record LPNX010510719.1, on the reverse strand, counting down.
GTGAGGTAATTTTAGGAAGATAAGAGGAAAGTGAGACATTTAGAAGGTCTAAAACAGGTATATAAACTAGACGTCAAAAGATCAGAAGAAAATTCCAAAGAAGCATGCAAATTTTTCTCGCTAAAGGGGGGTCATGTGCTTATGAATATGAAACAATAGGCAACATCGAGGTGCCCTTGAGGTACAAACATATAGTGAAGCAATGAATACCCAAGGATCTTACTCAACTAAACACATATTTTTGTGTGAATGAGAGGATATATCGAATCGCACCATCGTCATTACATGGTTTGGGGTTGTTTTGCATGGATGGCATAATGGTCGGTTACAATAGATGTATTGAATTGATGGAGTATGTTGGACCATGTTACAAATACACATATTGGATGTGACGGGTCCAATATACAAGATGTATGTGTAGATACAAATTGTCAGCAAATTATTTACGGTTGAATGATAGGGATCAAAATAAATGAACGACGTTGTACATTGACGGAAGGCCAAAAGCTACAGGGAATATTGCAGGGTTTATAAATAGTACACAACCAGGGTCTACACTTAAGCAACCCAATTGCATATTTGAGGGGCGTGAAAGAAACCATGTTTTTGTGTGTGTTGTTAAATCAATAGCTACAGTGGAAGAGTTGCTTATTAATTACAATTTGAATCAAATAGATACAAACATGGTCATTATTGGATATGTACCTCTAACAATTTACCCAACCTTTAATTATTGAATCTAATATCTTATATATTTTTTGGTAGTCTATTGTTTTATTTTAGTTAAAAATTTCTATATTTAATACACAGGGTAGAGATCGGGGCATCTCCCCAGCAGTTGATCAGAGGAGTACGCATGCATCCTCAAGGCAGCGGGTATACATCATTCTAATTGTACAAATATAATATGAACAAAATGTTTATTTGTTATGTTTTTTCTGTCAGTATAATCGTTCCATTTAGATAATGTTATCTATGTTTTTGTTACAGTGTGTTGATCAGGGTTGCTCCCTACGACCAGTAGATTAGACAGTACCTGCCTTAAGGCAGCAGGTATACTTCATTGTTATTTTACTACTATAATATGCACAATATGTATTTTTATTATTTCTTTTCATCAATATATTGGTTTCATTTATATAATAAATTATGTATTTTTCATCACAAACAAGTGATCGAGGCATCCCCTCGACAATTCATCAGAGGAGTAGAACATCCTCAAGGCAACAAGTAATCCTCGTTGTATTTTTACTACTATAATATGCACAATATGTTTTATTATTGCTTACTGTTATTGAGTATATTGCGTTCATTTCGATATTGAATTATGTGTTTTTCATCATAGGAAAGTTATTTGTTTTTTTTTCTTCGTGAGTACACTAGTTTCTTTTCGATAATGTTTTATACAATTAATTGTTGTAGGGAAGTGATTAGGGAAAGTCCCCAACGGTTGATCAAATGAGTACACGATCCTCGAGTCAGCAAGTATACCTATTTATAATTGCACAAATATAATATGACCAATATGTTTTCTATGTTAGGTATTTTGCTTGTGTATATTGATAATGTTTTCTACATTTTTGTTGCGGGGTGATGATCGGGGCAAGGCCCTCAATGTGGATCAGACGACCCCATCCTTGAGGTAGCAGGTATACGTAATTGTAATTTTTGAAATCAAACATGAGCAATATGTTATTTTATTATGTTGTTTTCCTTAGTATATTGCTTTCATTTTACTAGTAATATTTTATATATTTTTGTTACAGCCTACTGATTCAGCAATTGATCTAGCATCAGATAAATCAATCGATATTGATGTGGATTAGATCATGCATAGTGCTAAAATTGGATCTTCTCTAGACCCAATTAAAATGATAAAGAAGACTTTAAAAAAATAATGAGGATATCCTTCATCTGTTATTCATTCAACCGCATACAAACGATATTAAATCAAAGGCTAATGTTTTGGTGAAGAGATCTAAAGCCTTGAAAGTAAGTTGTAGTATCTTGAATTATAAGATAAATTCATTTATGATTTTATAATTTGTACTTATATATGATCGTGAACTAACAATTTGTTTGTATCTATATATTTTTTGCACCCACAGACTAGTGGTGAGGGAAGTGTTGGTATTAGTGATGCTCATGGAGAGTCATCACATGAGCATACGTTTCCACTTGCATCACATGTGTCATTGTTGTCGACTGGACAGTCGGTGGCATAATTCACGATACCCCTGATTCCATATGTGAGTGCAACCACTAGTGGTCGGTGCACACCAAATGGTATAGAACAAGGGGTCGATGCAGAGATTAGCAATGATAATGCTCAAGCAACATTTCCTAGATCTTCCTGTGTCACTAGCACAAGTACACTAGAGACAACATTTTTTATGGACGAAAATCGTGTTCCCATAAAGATAGAAGAGATATCAAGTATTTATACATTGTTTAACTTATTGTTTGTAATTTGATTGTAATACTATTAAAAAAACATTGTTTTACAACTAATGATGACATGATCGTCTTGTAGGAAATGATGTTTTTTATAAACATCTAAATGATCTCTCATTGGAGATCTTTGGGCCCACCATCCGCACAAGGTGGTATAAACAAACAAAAATATTAAAAGATGAGCTCACTAATCGCATGGTTGGCATGTTCGACAGTGAGACATTCAATAGAGAGGAGGTCCTAAAGAAGGTTGGCCAACATATGAATATTGTGAGGGACTAATTTAGGGTTCATCTAGAAAGGAACCCTAGGTATGAGTGCCCTCTAAGTATTCTGTTATCTCCCAAAATAAATTTATTTTTCAATAAGTTCACTCAGAAGATTTATTTTCGATGGGATAAAGAGTTCAAGTCATATTATCAAAGATTTTAAGGTGACTAACAAATTGAGGATCTCTGGTATTTCGATATTTGATAAAATTGAAAGTTTTAGCTTTCGGTGGCTTAGGAGGGTTTTCCAACAGCTCATTAGCCACCAAAAAGCTTTGGTTTTGGTAGCTAGCAGTTTAACGCGGGATCATGGTTATCCACCGAAAGCGATCCCATTCAGTTATTTGTTAAAAGGGACTTTTAGTGGCTTAGGCGAGACTTTCAAACAGCTCATTAGCCACCAAAAAGTGTTGGTTTCGGCAGCTTAGCAAGCGACCAAAGGAGGGAATTAACCACCAAAAGCAAATGAAATGCATTGGGGAAAAGTCAGTTTCGGTGGCTTAGGCAAAATTGTTGATGGTTCATTAGCCACCAAAAGGCATGCCTTTCGAAAGTTAAACATGGAGATCTAGAGAGGCTATAATCCTTCGAAAGCAAGTTTTACAAGACCGTTTGGAAATAAAGTTTCGGTGGCTTAGGCGAACAGGTCATTGGTTCATTAGCCACTGAAAGCTTAGCTTTCGGCAGCTAGCAGACAAAATCCTGGGTGCCCTTAACCACCGAAAAGGCCGAAAGAGGAAATGGTTAACTGCCCAGCAAATCAAAACTCATCAGCTCAGGAGGGATCATGATTAGGCACGATAAACCACCGAAAGGACAAGGAAACTATAGCAAGGCGTAAGTAAATGATTGAGGAGGTCATTATTTATCTAATGAGGACCGATGTGATTCAAAACCCTAGTTTTCCCTCCATCTTTCCAATGAACTACAAAAAAATCTCCACTGAATATCAAGTTCGAATTAAAAATGATTGCTGGGCTAGTGGTCTCGAAAAAATCACCAAAGGCCATCGTCCTCTTACTCAAGCACTTCTCAAGCAGTTAAAACCCTCATAATCAGTGCCCTACCCTCTAGTACACTCCACCTTCGATTGCATGAATCCTCACCACTCGAAACCACCTCTGAAAGTCAGCCTGCTAACCTATTCCACAGAACTTGAATTGAATTTTTGCAAGAACTCAGGAGCACATTCAACAAATGAAGAAGGGAGGGCCTGCTCTCAGGCAAGAATTAGGAGACATAAGCTACCTGGAAGCACATCCATAAGTCTTCCTTTTCTTCAAGGATGCAGGATGCTACAAATTTTGTGAGAAAGTTCAAGGTTCACACTAGCAGGTGGCTAAGGCATTTTCTCTCTCTTTCGATGGCTCCAAGGCACTCATAGGTAAAGAGAAATTCATGGTGGATGAAACCCTAATTGCAGAGGTGACTGAACTCCCAAGAACTGGGGAAAAGTGGTTTAAAACCACCATTACAAAAGATGTGGAGTTTAGATCTTATTTGAAGCCTGAACACTGAGGGGTGGTGTGGAAGAAAAGTGTCCCATCCACCTGGCTAGAAGAGAGGTGGTAGCAATTACTGAAGGCCATTGTGGTATATATAACTTGTGAAGGTAGATACAATAGGGCCATGATTTACCATTTCAAACTAATGAACCACTTCATAGGAAAGAGCCCACTGAATTTACCTTTCTACTTACACAGGAGCCTGGAAAAAATGGCACACCAGGTGAAGGCTCAGGCCATGATTTACCATTTCAAACTAATGAACCACTTCATAGGAAAGAGCCCACTGAATTTACCTTTCTACTTACACAGGAGCCTGGAAAAAATGGCACACCAGGTGAAGGCTCAGCCAACTAAGATTGTTGGAAGGTTGTCTCACCATGGCCTTATACAACTCCTTATCCAAGAATTGCTGAAGAGGAGAAATATGGCATGGACACATTTCTTGTTTTGGAATGGTTTTGAAACAGGCCTATAGCCAGAAGAGAAGGGAAAGTCTCCTTCGAAGAAATCTAGCACCCCCAGGAGTGGGAAGAGAAAAAGAAGGGCTATCTCCCCAACAACAGTAGAACAGCCTCCTTCCTCTTCTAAAACAAAGAAGGTTAAAAGAAACCTAGACTTCAGTGAAAAGGGCAAGGAAATCACAGCACATACTCAAAACATTTTGAACCTACCCTACTCAGATTCAGAAGAAGAAAGGGAAGAAGGTGTTGACCTAGCAGTGCAGGTTGTAGAAGGAAATGAATAACTTCCATCACCTACACCAAAAGAGCAAGATGAACCAGTAGAAAAGGCTTCTTCTAGCAAGCCCAGGACACAGAGAGTAAATCAGTTGTTGAGACAAGTGTATGAGATGGAAATTTTAGAAAGAGAGATAAAGAAAAACAATGTTATATTAACCAAGAGGAATAAGTAGTTGCACAATTCTTTCCTAGAGATGAGAGGAATGTATATCTTGCTAAAAAGAAGAAACCTAAGATACATGAAGGACAACACTATGCTATACAGAATTACTAGGCTTCTAAGGCTACAGGTGAAGAATGCCAAACCAAACCCTAGCACTCATCTTACACTAGGAACCCTAGCTGAAGCAGCAGTAAGCCTTCAGCATCCAAAATCAAACCAGGCTGCTACTAACCTTCCAAACATTGAGCAGGATGAATAAAAGTTAGAAGATAAGCAACAGAACTTAAAAGCATAATTTTGGAGGCTACTTAAAAATTTTGCATAACAGGGCTTTCGGTGGCTTAGGAGGACGTTGAAGCGGTTCATTAGCCACCGAAAGTAGTGCTTTTGGCTGCTAACATACCCAACATTTTGATCCCTTAACCACCAAAAGCAGAAAGAGGCACAGGATCAAATTTTGGCACAAAGGACCGATTTTGGGCGAACATAACTAGCTCAGGGATGAAGTATAAAGATGAAAGGCACTAAAGAACAACATTAGGGAAGGTATGCTCCAGTTTTGCAGTTACATAAAAGAATAAAGGGTCACAAACACTAATTGTCTAGAAAACAGTGACTTATCTAGCAGAGGACCAGTTGCAGTTTATTCCTAGTACTCAATTCAGTCATCAAAGGGTGCAAACAGTGAAGAAGTTTTTACAGTTAGATAGACTAGTAGTTAAAATTAGGGTTTTAAACCTAATTCTGCAAAAACAATTATTATGTCTATTTTTAGTAAATCAGATCCAATTTTTCAGGATCTGACTATTTTGTAAAGGCTATAAAGCCTAAGACTTATGTTATTGAAAGGGTTCGACTTCGGGGACCTATAGACCATTACTATTTTCAAGCTTCTCATATTGCCCATGACCTAATATAAGCTCTTTTGCTATCATATGTTTAGCTTCCATTTCTTGTCTATTCTGTGCTTATGCTTGAATGTGTTGTTCAGGTTTATTCATGTTATTTGATGTATGATAGCTGTCATCCTATTTGCATATTGATGTTTTGAATTATAAGTACTTTCTTTGTTATGATTAACCATTTATATATATATATATATATATATCTGTTTTATGTATAAATCTGCCAGCATGATAAGTTCTCCATCTCTATAGCATATTATCAAACCTCTGAATAGTGGTAGTTAGAAGCCTTATCCTTGGTTGAGTTTCATGCATGTCTTGAGAGTGTGAGGTCTTGTAGGTCACCTGACTTGATCCAATTAGAAAAACCATAAAAACATTTAAGTTACCAGGCATCCTCGAGCTGCAACCTAGAGGAGTTTCCTGGAGTGATAAAAGATTCCAACAAGAGAGTGGAATCCCTAGTAGAAGATGGAAAGGAGAGGAATTTGAGAAAAGAAGGAAATCTACCATCATTCACATGAAGGTATGTAATACGTACTTTCAATAATGTAATTATAAGCCTTATTATTATTAATTTTTAGATCAAATTTGAAACATGTAACATATTTCAACATTTTCATAGGTTGTTAGACACATCAAAGGCCACCAAGGATAGACAATAAAAAATTGGACAGCACAAGCTTGGACCTAGTGGTTATTCCAATTTGGCGGCATGAATTGTAAGTATCAAAAAACCAATATTACATCCCAAAAAAATGCAACGTATTTTTTGCTTTATTGAAATTTAAAAGGTAATTTCATGGCATTATGTCAATATGCAGGCTGATCGATTCAATGAAGTGCCCACAGAGGAATACTTGAAGCTTGGATTCCAGCGCGACTTTGGAGATGTTGTTAAACACCAAAATAGCTTGTCTGGGAAAACACTATCTTTCAGTGATCCATCTTGCGTGCAGGTATATAAAATCAATGAAGTTTATTTAAGAATGATTACTTGTGTAGTCTATTCATTATAATTATTTTCAATAAAATATTGACTTGATTTTGAGCAAGAAATCAATTATTAGCCTAATGACGAGGATGGAGGACAACCTATCGAAGGTCATGATTCAAATCCAGGTAATGAATGAATTATTTCATTTCAAATGGTGATTATCAATTGTACTTTTTCATTTCTCAACTACAAAGAATGTAGAGGCTCATACTATACCAGATGAGCCTATACAGGGACACAAAGTACATGATGTGGCCACAACAGGTAAAAAACACCTATGTAATTTTTTTAATGAAAAACTAGTCATTATAAATTCATAAGATATCAATTTAACATTTCTACATTATTGCAGCAAATCCCGACCCCTTGCAGCAGCATCTACATCGTGAGTACTCTACTAGGAAGACAGTATGACAAGTTGTAAATGCAACGAGAACTGAACAACAAGTTGTAGTAGACGAGTTTCTTGTTGATTTTCTAAAAAGAAAAAAAACTACAAAGAAGTGACTTAATAAATACTATCTATACTTATTTTTGAAAATAAATTAAATCCACATTTTTGCATATAAATTTAATATTTTTGTTCTAGTACATGCATTGGGTATGGGGAATTGAGAGTGATGTGAGGGGGGGAGGGGCCACAAGAGATTCTTCCTTCACGTGGCTGGCCCTGATTAGTATAGAATAATTTATTGGAGTCATTTAATCTTGGAGCAAACCCCCCTCGATCAAACAGATCAACATCAAAGTCAATTTTGAATTCGTTGCTACTCTGGATCGAGGAAAGTTTGCTCCAATATTAGACGTCTCCAATAAATTATTCTCGAAACCAAGAGGATCTTATTCATGAGTGTTAGTTTGTTCTATCAAGTTTTTAGTTTCTTCTCATCGAGTAAATCCAGGTTTGAATACAAGATGATGAGGGGTTTGTCAGAAAAGAAGGCTCAGAAGGTGACGGGAAGCATTGCAAAGGTATGTTGGCATTCTCATAAAAATGAATCTTAGACTATTAAATAAGAGTACAAACATGGCTTGTATTGATTTTCTATATACTTATGGAGGTTTTAATGATTTGGCACTACATGTACTACATAAACTTAACAATGGTTGCGTTGTGATGAGGGGAGGTATGTTATTTCCAATTTCATTCCAGATTATGTTCATGTTATCTATTTCATGCCATATTATGTTCATGTTATAAATTCCATTCTAGATTATGCTCATGTTATTGTCATTCCAGATTATGTTTATGTAATTTCATTCCAGATTATGTTCATGTAATTTCATTCCAGATTATCTTCATGTTACTGCTCATGTTATTGTCATTCCAGATAATGTTCATGTAATTTCATTCCAGATTATGATATGTATTTCATTCCAGTTTATATTCATGTTTTGTCTTAAATAGAGTGACTGGCAGAGTTTCAGCAAAGAAACTGACGGAGTTTCAACAAAGGGAATGACGGGATTTCAACAGAAAGTTGAGAACTTAGCGGATTTTTCAGAACGGATATGTTGGAGTTTCGGCAAGGAATATGGCAGAGTTTCGGCAAATATATGGTGTATTTTATACCAACATATTTCAAAGAGGAATTACTATCTTAGTCGTTTTGTAAGAGTTGCTTCATATGACTTATTACATGTTGTTGTTAGAACAACCAAATTCATGTGTCTTGTCCTTTAAAGGGTGCTTCCTTTCAATTTTTACATACATAGGACTGTTTATTGTTGTACTATGTTAAGGATCAACTATAGACGCCTTGCTCGTGAGTCCACCTAGGACTATATGAATGACTTCTTCTATATCAAAATTTGAAATATATAATATAATTATTTCTTTTTCGAAAAAGAAAATGATGGAGATCCAAAATACAACAAGATTTAGGGAACAACGTGCTAAGTCATATTGACTACTATTGTGTGTGCCTAACCTTATTCCTAACCCTTTCTCTCTCAAGTATGTCATTTGTTGCAATGGTGAATTATCCTTTCAGTGACAAGATATGAACCTAAAAGTATCTGAGTATAAGGGTGGTTCAAAACATTCATACACCATCATTATTATTGTTCTATGTTAATTTTTTTCCTATTACCGTTATTACTGCTTTATTTCATGAACGTTGCTATTAGTTTAAGTTCATTATAATATTGTTAGTGTTTATGATTTGTACATGGGAATTGGTAAATCATCTCAATGACCAACTTTAACACAATGACCATTGGAGTGTTAAAGTTGAAAGATATGAAAATTAGGTTTTAAATTTATAACAGCAGTACGGTTTACTTGCATGAGGTATTCCCATCAAGTTGAAGCTTGTCCATTGATATTGTAAATGGAAATTGTGGCCATTTAATTTCTTATGTTGTCTTGAACCCAAAAATATTTCTTCATTCCAAGAGATTCTTACTTTCTCCATTAAATGTGGGAGGCCTTACCTTTCTAAATTATCCTTGTGGAATCCTTTCAAGATTCCTTCTTCTTTCAAATCTACTAGAAGTGTGCTTTGGAATAATTTAAGAGCCACGAGAATCACATGACCTGTTAGAAGAAGATATTGACAAATATATCTTATGTGTCATGCTCAAAGAACTATTTCTTGGACTTAGAGTCCTCTTTCTAGTGTGACTTCTAGAGCGGTTCTCTACACTTCTTATTTATTGACCAACATTGCTTGGGTTAGATCCAAGATTATTTCTCTATTGAATATCGGTGAGGCTTTGAAGGATGGCAACATTAATCTGATTATGCTCTTCTTGATCCTCAATCAACCTTTCATTGAAACTTCTCATTGTCTCATCTGAATTTTGAGGAGTGATCTGCTCTCTCATTCCATTAGATTCTATTTCAATATTTCCCTCTTCCATATTTTCTCCAAGGACATCTTCATCATGCTCATAGGGACCATGGGCATCATTCATGGTTACGAATTGCTTTTGGAACTCTTTCCCTTTTGCTTCTTGTTGTGTTTCTACATTTTTTAAAAAATTGTCAACCGCACGCTTTGTTCATCATAGAGACATTTATTAGACATATTACATGAAATGAAATACAAAATATCATTCCTTTATAGAATCAATATCATGGATTAATTTACAGGGTTCTTAATTTCCTCGGTTCTTTTGTCCCATTTATGCATTTATGGTTACTACCATTATAAACTTTTTTTGTTGAATAAATGTCATATGCACTTTTCTATTTGAATCGCAGAAATGTATGAATTCCTTGCTCAAAATATGATTATGCATCAATATTCTCCTCTAGATAATATTTCCCATGCATATCTTCATTCGTCATTCTGATTTAAGAGCTGGAAGTTACACCTTCCCAAAAAAAAAGTTGATTTCGCTCAATTATGCACTTCCTGTGCATGTCTAATTGTTTACCTATAAGCGTGGGTGTTAGCCCAAATTTCCCCAATGTTGCAACCTTTCACTCTAATACCACTCTGTCACATCCCCATCCCTCTTATCCAACCATCTTAAGGGGACATGAACCAAAATTGGGCATCCAATTTAATCCAATAGCTAAACCTCTTAATTAATGTTTAAATTGGGTTAATCAACTAATCAATCAACATTATAAACGGTTCTGACTGATATAAAAAATCATGATGGTTACTTTCCACCTCCCCAACCTTTCCAGGATTTTCTAACTTTTCTAACATCAAAATTTGGCAATCGAAAGTGCATAATTGTTTCTCAACAAAACTGCCCCGGCGTGCCGACTCCAACTTCTATTTTTTGTACATCAGGAATTGGAAGTCATAATGTATAATGGTTCCCAACAAACCAACCTGAATTTCTAACTCTGATGTTCTAGCCTCAAGATACCCGATGACGGTGTGTCAGACCTCAAAAATCAGCACCAAATTTCCAACAATTTCCAACGACCCTTCAGATGTCAACATCATCATTGCCTCACCACCTCAACATAGGGACTCTAATGATTCATAAGCATTGGACGTTGTTGTAATACCCTGGTTTCAACCTCAATTGCATTAAATTATATATGATGTAAATATCGTTATTTAATCATGGTGTGGAGATCAAGGCAAAGGCCCCGCCATCATTTTAACATTTATGTATCGGTGATTAAAGTCAATGCCGATGGTTTATGTGCTAGCCAGGCACAATATATTTTGTGACATCATGTAAAAATGCAAATTAATAAAAATACCACAACTATCTATGCGTCGCAATGTTAAAGAGATGGGGGCATGATTTCACAAGGAATAGGGAGGGAAAATATTCAAACCCTTGAGCCAATGGGGAAAAGCCAAATGTCAGAGGGAGAACCCATCAAACTCTCAACTACCCATTTTGTCTTTTGTGCCCAATCATTTATTTCTACCAGAAATTGGTTGAGTAAGTTATTTCCTTGGGATGGGAAAGGTATGGAGGTCAAATTTGAATTGCGAAGACCACCCATTTTGGAAAAACATGTTTTTGCTTATTGGCCAATTAAGAGCCCTAAAATTCATTCCTCACCCATTATTCACCCATGTCTTCCATTCCTCACCCATTCTCATTCATGTTGGGCTCTCTCACATGGCTAAAGGTGGTTGAGCTCTCTCCTTCACGTTTTCTGCAGTTTTCCCATTTTCCTCCATGGTTGGGAAGTCATTTTTGGGTTGTTGAGTGCCTGTGTAGCAAGGATTCATGTTTTTGGTGTTTGTTGGGGTTGTATTCTCTCCCGTAATGCCCATTGGCATTTTTGGAATTCGGATTCACTTTTTGGGGGTTTTAAGAGGTCATGTTTGTCTTCCTCACGCAGTTGTAGCTTGCTATGCATTTACCCCCATGTTTTTTTGTTGTTTCCTCATTTTCTCCATGCCCAGAAACTCGTTTTTGTAAAGCTCAGTGGTTGGCAAGGTAGATTCACGATTTGGGTGTGAATAGAGGTCGTTTTTGCCTCTGTGAAGCCATTGAACGTTTCTGGAAATGATTTGATCACTTGGGTTGTTTTTCTCCATTTGCCATTTTCTATTTTGGTTCCTAGGACATTTTTGTCCATACCCATAACTTGTATTTTGTTGCGAAGTGCATCCTTGTGTTGGCTTGGCTAAGTAAGTCCAAGGTACCCATCTGTTAATGGGTTGACTGTGTTTGGATGTGATTATTGCCTTGGCTGTGGGTGTATGGTCTTGTTGTGTGTAAGTCTGTGTTCCTTAGTTCCTTGTGGAAATCATGCCCAGCTCGGGGGTAGAAGTGGTGTTGAGAGATTAAGGAGCACACTAACCTATGTTTGGGTGGAACATTGCAACGACATAGCTAGTTGCGGGGAAGCTTCTTCTCCAGATAAGTATTTTCTTGTGTTTAACCTCTGCAATGTATTTATTTTATAAATTATTATAAACATGATGAATGTTTTGCTTCCACTGTATATTAATGCATATGTGTATGTATTTTATGTTCAATGCATGGAATGCTTGAATGTGTTGAATATATTTTGCTTCTGATGTATTTTAATGAATTATACATTAGCATATGCATTTTGTTTTATGTACATGGGGCTAGATTTCCCAATATGATAGAGCAGCAACAGTGTTATATCATGTCCTCTCCATCATCGAGTAGAGGGGAGGGGACGTGACAGTTACCACTCCCCAACACAGAAGTCGGTAGTCGAAATGCCACCACAACACTACCAAGCTTCTCAAAAAGCATGATTTTCAATGTCGGTACCTCAGTATTCACACTTCAATGTCGGCACCGACATGATAATTCTTTCGCCAACCACATGTCAATACTGATGTTTTCACTTCAACACTGGTAATTTGGCCATGGAAACTCAAAACTATTCTTTTGAATTGAATGCTTAACACTTAAAATTTTAAGGGAGAAACTATGGCATGAATTAAGTGCAACATTCCTCCTCACCCATTCCGACCATCGGGAGAGAACGTTGACTAGATTCGGCTTCAAATTTCATTCAAATCCTAGACGCATGCAAATGCAATTATACATGCACAATATCAATAAAATTGATCTACGCATACATCATGCATATAATTGAACATTCTTTCACAAGCATAATAAAAATAATGATACACATACAAACACAAGAATAAATCAAAAGATAAGCATTTATGTTTTCAATGGAGTCGCCCGAGCAACTAGTTATGTGAGAGAAACACTGCACCCAACTGTAGGCACTCTGTCCAGCCTGTATTATATCACCTGAGAGGCCACCCCCGAGTTGGGTTACGTTATCCACCAAGAAGGAACTACACAAGCCCACTCATATCCATAGGCACAATCACTCATATTAAGACATCATATTGTTAGTTTTATCAAGCATACAGAGAGACAAGGAAGGTGAATGTTAAGCTAGTGAGCTCAACCATGAGCTATAGGCATCTCAATTGGCTTTAAACAATTTTTCAACCCACGTTACCTACCACACCCAACATAAGGAAGGCCCTCTTCTTTGCTACATGGTCCCTTAGGCAACCCTTCCCTCTGATGCTATTGAAAGTGGACATAGAAAGGTTCAAGTTTCTAAACCTTCAGAGATCTCTTGCCTTCACTGGGTTTATCAAGACATTCAAACCTTCGATCTCTCCTTAACTTTAATTTGATCTCTACTATGCAATTCTTGGCCATGCTAAGGTTCGGCAATGAAATTCAAATTACAGGTATCCAATTCTAGATTCTCCCATGGAATTTTAGGCTTTGAACACTCTCAGCTTCACCCCAAGGTTTGTGTACATGGTATTTTCCACTGGTTGCAATTTATACAAACTTCACTGCTAGGAATGCAACATGTGCCAAAAATTCTAGGTCTCGTTCACCTATCATCGAATGAGGATGAAGGAAAATAAATTCCAATGGGGGGATTGACTTCTGGGTTAAGTAAATTAATCCCATAGCCTATCATACAAATTTATACACTCATCCCATTCCCCATTAAATTCATGAGTTGATTTCTCAACCGCCTTCTTACACAGAATTAAATGTCAATAAGGGATCCTACTTGGGTAGTTGTTGGCCAATTATGGCACATGGTTTCTCAAGATGACACTTGTAAACAATGGATTTAATCCCACAATGACCCCCTCTCCTCTCCCATTTGGATAAACACAACCCCTCATTATGGTTTCCTCTATAGCGCACTCTTGGACTTTTATTTGAATTAAAAATAGTTCCATGGTTTTGCATTTTTCCATGGCTTACAATCGCATGCCTACGAAATATGAAATACTTGCCTTTATAAACTGGCCCTTCACTGGTAGGGCCTTGTCCTTGAGATCGACACTAGGAAAGATACATCACATATACACAATATTTACACATCAAGATAATATACTCCAGGGGTCAAAATGCAACATTACATATTGTCATGAATAGAGAAAAGTTTCAATTTTCTCTATAATAGATGCCCCCTAATGTGTGAGGTTAGGAGTGCAGTTGATGGCCCAAATACATTATAATAACTAGTGGAGTGGGATGAGGTGTTATCAAGGATGAGGTTCCTTTTCATTAGCTTGAATAGGTACCTAAAATAGAGACAAAGGTGTTAGGCATACAACTTCCCTAATGTGGGCATGCCTATGCTTAAATTGAGACATGGAGATGGCCACCAAATTGTATACACAGTGGATCCATGGCATATAGACAATGTAGCGATCATGTCCACGAAAGCATACACAATGGATCCATGTGATATATATGGAATTATATCATGGACACAAAGATGAATAGTGAATCCATGTCAATCAAGAGATAATACCCACGAATATAAACACATGGATGTTATGTATCTAAATATTTATGAGCAGTTATTTTTAATATTAAATGTAATATAAGTTAAAGTTGAACGTAGGGTCACACCATTTCATCGAAATGGTGTGTTTTAACCTATAAAAGGTCTTCTCACTTATTGTAAGAATCATCATTTTAGTAATTATTTTCATTGTGGCTAAATTCAAAATATGTGGGTTTAGTTATCTATACTCCAAGTGGTATCAGAGCCATGTTCAGCTCCTCGACACCTTCAGCAACTCAATTCTTCTCCACCTCTCACCTGATCCACGTGCTCCTCCATCCCTTCGCACTCGCCCTCCACCGCCATACTCTCCATCTGCATTCCACCACCACCACAGCACCCCCCATCTGCATTCCACCACCACCGCCACCATCCCCACCGCACCACCACACCCATATGCTCCACTGCTCCGCGCTCTCCACCTCTGCGCATTCCCTCCCACCCACCTACACATCCTCAGCACCTTCCCGTCATCCATCCTCTTCATCATCCAGTTCCTCTGCACGTCCATCCTTGCCGTCCTGCTCATTTGTGCATCGTCCTCACCGCATCGTCATCCCACCTCCACGACCTGGAAAAAAAACATAAATATTATAATATAATATATGTTTCAAATATATTATAATATAATATATTTCAAATATATTATAAATTAAAGATTTTATTATATAATAATTAATTATTATTCCTTAAAATCTCACCGTCCTTAGTAAAACGAAAAAAATTCCTCCTTGTACACGAAGTATG
This sequence comes from Pseudotsuga menziesii, assembly GCA_001517045.1. NCBI lineage: Eukaryota > Viridiplantae > Streptophyta > Pinopsida > Pinales > Pinaceae > Pseudotsuga > Pseudotsuga menziesii. The sequence continues at coordinate 414,041 of LPNX010510719.1, read as the reverse complement.
TCAGAAATTAAGGAAATTAAGGATAGAATGGAGACTTTGGAAAAAAACCAAGCCCGTGATTCTAAACATCTTGAAGGTTTACACTCAAGACTCAACCAAATCGAGGCAAAACTACACAAAGGCAAAAATGAATTATCAAATACTGTCAAAAAAGAAGCCGATGAAGCGGTATCTTGGGAGATGGAAGGAGTAAAAAGGGAAATATCAGTATTGTTCGAATCCGGATTAAGCAAACTCGAGCAACATTTAGAAGACAAAATTACCACATTAGTTGGAAAGGTGTCAAAGGAAGACCAACCATCCTCAAGTTCAATCCATCATAAGGAAATTCCTCCCAGAAGAGAATTCCACAAGAAGAGATCGATCATGACCACTCTCCAAATCATGAACAATTGCTCTCTCCTCCAAAAATAAGTAGATATCAAATGAAACCCAAGTTAGAACTGTCAAAATTCAATGGCGACACAAAACGGAGCATGGTGTGGATCAACATGGCAGAAGAATGTTTTTCCATTAACAATATCACAGCCAACAAAGAAATGATAAAATATGCCTCGATGCAACTAGAAGATCGAGCTTACAACTAGTACATGTGGTGGAAGGTTACAACACAGACAACTAAGTGCAAGTGGAACACATTCAAAAATGATTTCTTTAAGAGGTTTGAAGATTTAAAAGAAAAATACTTCTTCGCAAAACTCACCAGACTGTAACAGAAAGGTGACATCGATGAATACACCGACGAATGGGAATCCCTGGCGACATGTGTACCGAAACTCATAGACAGTCGTTTCCTACAAACTTATGTGTACGGACTAAAGCCCTATATCATAGATGAACTAGAGCTACTAAATGTATCAACCTTAGACAAAGCGAGACGCAGGGAAAAAATCATGGAGGAGAAGATTAAAAAAAATGTGGAACAAGAACCATGATAAAGATCTAAGGTTGATCCAAAATACCAAAAACGACACCAAATACCAGCCACCACATCTAAGAAATGATAAAAAACCCACTTTAGAAGTCCAACGAATGAAAGAAGGAAAGTGTAAATATTGCGAAGAGAAGTGGGACCCAAGACACAGATGTTTGAAAAAAGAGACCACCAAGAACTTATATCAATGTGAAGCAAAAGAGGAAGACAAGTCAGATAACGAGGAATCCGAAATAGAAGAAATAGGTGACATCCAAAATCCTCCATCAGATTCAGAAGATGAAGAAACACCCAAGATATTAATTGCAGCCAGAACAGGAATACACCAACCACAAACATTAAAACTTAAAGGGCATATAAAAAATAACAATGTTGTCGTCCTATTTGACACAGGAAGTACCCATAATTTCATCTACGTAAGTGTTGCAAAGAGGCTTAACCTTTTCATATATCCAGTACCTAACATGAAGGTAATGGTCGTAGATGGAAAGAAGATCGAAAAAGTGGGGAAATGCCACAAAGTTCAGCAGTAAATACAAGATTATAACCTTGAATCGGAATTTTACGCAGTACCCTTAGGAGGAGTTGATGCAGTATTAGGAATTCAGTGGTTGCAAACATTAGGTACCTACTCAGCAAACTACCAAGAACACTTTATAAAGTTTAAATGGCAAGGATAAAAATACAAGTTGTATGGATTCCAACCCCCTCACACACAAATTGTGTCATCCCACAAAATGGAGAAGCTAATTCGAAAGGGAGCACCAGCGTATGTCGTACAATGCCAAGAGATGGAATTATTAACTTCAAAAGTAGTTAAACCAAGTCAACCAGAGATCCAAGGATTAATCCAAAAGTACAAAAAAGTATTCTAGTATCTCCCCATGGAGTTATCACCAGAAATGAATATCGAGCATGTCATCGAAATCAAGTCTGGATAAAGGCCTGTCAATGTTAAACCCTATAGGTACCCACACCATCATAAGACAGAGATTGAAAGATTAATATGCAATTTACAGAAAGTTGGAGTCCTTATGTTGCACAAGTAGTACTCGTACGAAAGAAGGATGGGTCATTTAGGCTATGCATAGACTACAAAGGACTAAACAAGATAACTATTAACGACAAATTCCCCATTCCAATTATCGATGAAATGTTGGACGAGTTGCATGGCGCAAGGTACTTTTCAAAATTAGACTTAAGGTAGGGATATTAGCAAATCAGAGTAAGGCTAGAAGATGTGGCAAAGATAGCTTTTTGAACCCATGAAGGACATAATGAGTTTAAAGTAATGCCTTTTGGGCTAACTAACGCTCCAACGACATTTCAAGCAACCATGAATAACCTATTTCAACCATTCCTAAGGAAGTTTGTACTAGTGTTTTTTTATGACATCCTTATATGTAGTAAGACATGGAAGGACCATCTCATACATCTGGAACAAGTACTCTCTATTTTAAAATAAAATCAGTTCTACACCAAGATGTCCAAATGCACGTTCGGTAAGGAAGAAGTGAGCTATCTTGGTCACATAATATCTAAAGAAGGATTCAAGGTAGATCCAGAAAAAATCAAATCAATCAAATACTAGCCCAAACCTTCTAACATCTCCAAGTTAAGGGGATTACTGGGGCTAACTGGATACTACAAAAGATTCATCCTGAATTATGCGCACATAACCGCACCCTTATCCAACCTTCTAAAAAAATTGCATTCCAGTGGAGTGAAGAAGCGGATAAATGTTTTGAAGCCTTGAAAGGAATTATGTCCTCCACACCTGTACTAGCTACCCCATACTTATCCAAACTATTTGTAATAGAATGTGACGCTTCAGGTTATGGTTTGGGAGCAATACTAATGCAAGATGAAGACCTGATAGCTTTTGAGAGCAGGAAATTAAACAAGCGAGAACAATTGAAGTCTACATACGATAAGGAAATGCTGGAAATTATGCAGGTGTTGGTAAAGTGCCGATAATACCTCCTAGGGAGAAAATTCATGATCTTCACAAACCACAATAGTCTTCAATACCTACTTCAACAAAAAACCTTGTCCACAGAACAACAAAAGTGGATAGAAAAAATTGTTGCTTTCGACATGGAAATGATACACAAAAAGGGGAAGGAAAATGTAGTCACATATGCACTATCCATAAAAGATGAGGATATTACCTCTTACTCCATCTCAGTCACAATTCCAGAATGGCTAGATGAAATACAAAGCAAATACGCCAAGGACCTAGAAACAAGCACTATAATTAACAATTCCAACCATGACCCCAAGTTTGAATGGAAAAAAGATATCCTTTGGTATAAGGGGAGGATTTATTTAAACTAAAACTCTAAGTTCAAGGTTAAGGTAATGAAGGAATCCCATGATTCACCAGCCGCAGGACATGTAGGATTCTTCAAATCCTATTATAATGCAAGAAGGTCATTTTTCTAGAAGGGAATGCAAAAAGATATCAAACAATATGTGGCAGAGTGCGACAAATTCCAAAGGAACAATGGTGAAAATGTTTTAACACCGGGATTACTCCACCCCATACACATTCCAAACCAGAAATAAGAAGAGATAGCAATGGACTTCATCGACGGGTTACCTCCGTCGGAAGGAAAGGACAAAATCCTTGTAGTCTTTGATCGATTAACCAAATTTGCACACTTCATGGATAAAAAAACAGACACGGCAAAACAAATTGCAGATATATTTTGCAAAAATATATACAAATTACATGGCTTCCCAAAAGTCATTGTCAGCGACAGAGATGCAAACTTTAAAGGAAAATTTTGGAGGGAATTTTTCAAACAAGTAGGCACATCACACAATATGAGCTCAGCTTACCACCACCAAACAGATGGTCAGACTGAAGTCATAAATAAATGCTTAGAATCATATGTACATTGTTTCATAACAAATAACCAAAACCATTGGCCTCAATGGTTACACTTAGAATAATGGTGGTAGAATTCAACATACCACACCTCCGCAAAAATGACCCCCTTCCAAGCTTTATATGGGTATGAACCTCCAAATTGGAAGGAGTTAGTTCTAAACAACACTAATGTTTTAGAAGTAAGGAACCAACTAGAGAAATCTCAAAATATAATTGAATTACTCAAGGATAACTTAGTCATGGCACAAAACCGTATGAGGCAACAAGCGGATCGATGCAGAACCAAAAGGGAATTTGAAGTAGGATACTGTGTGTTCGTAAGACTCCAACCCTATAAATAGGTATCCCTTAAAATTAGAGGAAAAACCAAGTTGTCCCCAAAGTTCTATGGACCGTACCAGATTACCAAGAAAATGAGTCAAGTTGCGTATAAATTACAATTACCTAATAAAATCCGTATCCACAATGTCTTCCATGTATCATGTCTCAAAAAAATGTTGGGGAAACATCAAATAGTGAAAACAATAATTCCTATGCTAGATGACGAAGAAAGGATCATTTGGGAACCAAAGGCAATCATTGCAACCATAGAAAGAAGGTTACGTTCTCGAACACTCAAGGAATATCTCATCAGGTGGAAGAATTTTCCAGATGAAGATGCATCATGGGAGACAGAACAGTTCTGTCAACAATATCCATCCTTACCCTTGCTTTGAGGACAAAGCGTTCTAAAAGACGGCGACAACGTTATGTATCTAAATATTTATCAACAGTTATTTTTAATATTAAATGTAATATTAGTTAAAGTTGAACGTAGGGTCATGCCATTTCATCGAAATGGTGTGTTTTGACCTATAAAAGGTCTTCTCACTTATTGTAAGAATCATCATTTTAATAATTATTTACATTGTGGCTAAATTTGAAATATTTGGCTTTAGTTATCTCTGCTCCAATGGATCTATGTCTCAACATAGATTAAGAGAACTAATTTCAGTTGAGGTGAGTGATATCAGTTCTCCTAGTGGTACTAATTTCATATGATGTATGGTATACCCTTGCACAAATTGAGCAATAGAAACATATGGGGATTCTATTGTTGGCCGAAGGTATTCCATCCAAACCACTAAGAGGTACAAGTCATGCCCATGTGAATAGATGGTCTGAAATCAAACATGGAGGCAATCATTTGATTATTGGTCATTATTATATACCATTAAAAAATGAGAGGCAACCCACCAATGATAATAATGGGCACCAAGGTACCTAGTACATTCTAGAAAGTCTGAATATATGTCTTGGAGTCAAGAACTCATAGAATCTATCGAGTAGGATATATTGGTGTTTTCCTAGTACCCAATAGTGAGGGAACTTGCCACTGATTATTGCAAGCCCCAAGGTGATATCGAGACTCTATATCCCATTCCCAAAGCATGATGTGTTGAGTTTAATGGGAGGACACCTATTGTAAGGGATGCATTAAGGCATGCTCCATAAATCAACATGACGAAATGTTAGGGATTGATTTGATTTGGAAAGGAGAAAGTTTTACAAAATGGACCAACGAGTATGTCTCTAGCATGAACTAGATGTGAACAACGCATGAAAGAGACTCCTTGAGCAAAAATCACTAATCAAACTATTGACAAGGAAAAGGTGACAAGGATGAGGACTTCCACTAGTGATGAGAATGGAATCCGAGGTACAACACGAATCCCAAAATGTTAATAGATGTTTTGGCATCGAACATTATGGGAAACCACTCAATCAATGACCAAAGATGAAGTGTCCTATGTTTAACACAATACAACCTACCAATGATGAAAGTAGGCCCGCAGTGTTATGACTCTAGTTTAATTCCTCGTAGAAGATGAATCATCATTAATGAGACACAACCTACCCATGATAAGTCAATAGGGACCTTCCACTCAAGCACAAGTCTAAACATTGGGTTCAATGATACATGCTGAGAACAATTTGACATTAGGGAATGGTCGACATGCAAGGTCAAGGTAACTGAGGAATGGCCGACACGGGTTTAGAATATCCTTGTGCAGTGAACACAAAACATTGGTGACTTGGGAAACATTTTATTAAAAGGGACCAATGATATAAATTTGTAATCCAGGAGACATTGGTAAATTCTCCATATGATTAGAAGAGTAACAAATTGAAGAAGTAAAAACTCTAGGATCATGGTTCAAATCCTAGATCCATACTAAGGCCCAAATTTTTTAGAATACTCAAGATTGGTTCTTTATTCAATAATGACCTGACTTGTTTCCACCATACAATACACATTTGAGATCCCCCCCTCTCTCTTTTTTTAATATTTGATTTTTTGCCTTTTTCATCTTATAAAGCATGGAAAATAATTGTTATGGTATAGTGGAAGAAACGAGTGTCGCATGGCATGCAACTATGTTCCAAGTGCATGGAAGAGACCTACTCAAAACAAAATGCAAAAGAGGTGTTAGGAAAGAGGTGGACACTCATTATCATGTTTCTTCCAGGGATATCGTCCATAATGCAAATGCAGTGGATGCAATTGATGAGCAATGTGATGAAGCAATGGAAGTATAAATGTTGCAACGATACAATAGGCATAGTTGTGTAATTAGTTGTGAGAAAAGGCAGATGCATAATGATTAGAGCCTTGTAGGGAAGGGCCATATGTACATGAGAAAGAGAGGCATGTGGCTTCTTCTCAAAGTCACGATAAAACTAAAAAGGCTCCCAAGCCTATGAGAAATACTCAGCATGGGCACCAAAATGGAAAGAGGGTGATGACTACGGTGTCCCATTTTGGGTAGGCTCTTCTATTAGACTAGTGCAAAATGCATATAGAGATAGATGACACCAATGTCCAACAGGTTCGACCCTATGGCGAATTCGAGTGGAAAAAGGTTCAATTGCATTGTAACATAGGGAAGGCCTAAACCTATATGCAATTTTATGAAAATACTTGACTATAACAAACAATGTGTAAAGAACGATCCTTAAGAAACCATGAATTAAGTGAAAAAGCGTGTATCTAGAAACAACAATATCATGATCATATCTATAAAATGTGAAAATAAATATCTGAAATAGATCACTTTGGTAGGGGTATTTTCAACTTTAATATCTTGGACAATATTCATTAGTAAGGCAAAGTTTACTAGTGAACACTCAAGAGCGTCGAGGCTTGAGGGCCTATACTCAACAAGATCAATCTAGAAGCAACAATGGAATCTATGGGAATACACCCATCATAACTTGAATCTAAGAATCTATTAGAAGAATCAAACTCATCAGGAACACCAACTTGCATCTCCATGGTGGAGTTTAAAGGCAAAAAAATTCCACTGTATGAGGATACACAAATGGTGAGATCAAACTCAAAAGGCTAATTGATACCGTATTTTATTGCAACGAGGTCTAGTCCAGGGAAATGATCTTTGGAAAGGATGAAAATATCCGAAGGAGTTCTAGACTCGATCATAGCCTCTAGGAGAGCTTCATTTGAGGTAAGTATGTCATCCTAGATATAACACATGTCAGAACATTCACTTGGACAAACAAGGTGGAGAGCTTGCTCCAATTCCCCATTGGATTAACCTCTCAGTCAACTATCGAAAGTGAGTCCCAAAAATGTGAGCATGAGTACAAAGGATTCTTCTTAGAAGCAGTTGGACACAAAGGATATGATTCCACATAATTCACTTGTGGCAGGGGAGTGTCTACTGAAACATTAGGAACATATAAATGGGATACTTAGTCTAAAGTTGGGACATGAGGAGGATTAGCAAATTCAACTTGATCAATAGTGACAATGCTTTTGGTGTGAGTAAAATGCATCACGTGAATAGCATAAACACCACAACAATCATAGCATATGCATATTTAAGTCCAATGGGCCCTCCATAACCATAAAATCAACAAAGACAATATTTCCACATAATGTAATAGCAAATTGAGTGAGAAACCCCAAAGGTTCACTAGATCATCTATCAAAATCCATTGGCTAAAGGAAATCCAACACAAGGTTGGGGGAACCCACACCTCTCCAAGCATGTGCGGGTAAAATACTACTAAACGCTCATTCATATACAATACAATGATAAATGTTATAGTATTGAACTTCAACCCTTATTTGTAAGGGTGTAGATGAAGTAAGATGAGGCCCAACTAGACTATTCCAATCAAAGCAAACAATCCTAGAGCTTGGTGGGGGTTCATTCAAGGTGATTGGAGTACCCCATTGTCCATAAAGTTCTAGATGGGTGGTGAATAATATTTGAGCGATAACCACATCACTTTATAAAGGAAGAGTGGGATTGGCTGAAGATTGTATCAGTTCGACCACTTGAATCTTATTACTCTCTGAGGGAAGAGTGGGATCGATCAAAGATTGCATCAATTTGACCCCTTGAATGTTTTCACTCTCTAAGGGAAGACTGGGATCAACCAAATATTGCATAGGTCTGACCACTTTATCAACCAAAGGTTGAATGGGTGGTTGGGAAACTGACGGGATTTTTATTTACCTTCTAATTTCTTAGAGGATAAGTAAGAAGTCTATACATTAATTGTCAACCCAAGGTTTGTTAGGAACTTGTGAGCTAACGTGCATTGTATGTGAAGACCACAATCTCCTCTTACATTGGTTTATCTACTATGATGTTGTATTTCAATAACCTTACTTACAAGCAATGGTATGAACAGTTATGCATTCTTGGCAAGGAACTAGCTAGCTAAATAATTACTAAAACTAAGTTGCATGGAAAGTAAATCACACTGCATGAAAGTAAAACACACGACGGGAAAGTAAATTCACATCGGTTGCATGTAGTATGAGTATGAATCAACTGTCTGCTAAAACAACCCCATCGATGGGCACTAAGACTAATTTGCAAAATTGAAGTCCTAAATCACTCTTGTAGAAATTGAAATTCACACCATGCTGGAAAGTAAATTCTAAAACTAAATCACACTGTGCGGGAAAAGTAAATTCTAAACCTAAATCACAATATGTGGAAGAGTAAATTCTAAAACTAAACCACACTTGATATAATGAGAAACTGCATAAATGAAATATAAAAGCTATCCTTGCCAAATACGAGTTACCGTTTATGATCCAAGGTAGTAAATAAGATTATTGCATTAAGCACATTCATTGTAAAAATAAACATTTAAATCACTAATTTATGCATTAAAATCAAATTGCAAAAATATTCTTCACACTTAATAAGAAATGAAAACTAAACAATAAAGGAAAATTACATCAACATAAAATAAATAAAATCATATTATAAAGATTATAAAACTAAGATATATATTGAATTAAGGTGAAATTGTAGTCTATTCCATCATTATTTGGACTAATGATCTAAGAGTCCTCCCCTTGATTGGAGAATGAGATCTTATTTATACACTGAGTTTTCCATAACCGATAATAAATGAAGATCCAAAATATCCTAAACAAATTCTTAATAATTTGGATCTCAAAACTAAATCGAAGATCTTTGCAAACTACATGCTATTTAGGATACCTTTGAAGTCAAAATCAAATTTACGAATAGAGCCTATAATAAAATAGGAAAAAATCCTCCCAAATGCCTCCTAACATCTTTTGAATTCTTAGGTTCGTCATATATTTGATAGATTTCTTCAAATCTTTGTGGATAATCCAAATATGCACTTATATCCACTTCCATTTACCATCTTTAATTTTCAAATAATTTAACATCATGATTTGGGACATATGAGAATGATAGAAATAATGGATTTATTAAAATACATTACCCCTAATGAATATCTTTCTCCAAAGTTGTTGGTTGAAGGTAAACTTGAATTATTGACTTTCTCCAGCTTATGTAGAGGATCTACAGCTTTGACAGGTTTTGTAGGAGGTTTCGTAGGTCATAGGTTCTATAGAGGATCCATGGCTTTGACAATCTCTATAGGAAGTTCTGCAGCTTGCGGGATCTATAGGAGGTTCCACAGCTCACAAGTTTTGTTGGAGGTTCTGCAACTCATAGGTTCTATAGAGGATCCTAGCATGTGGGTTCTATAGGAGGTTCTCCAGCTTGCAAGTTCTGTAGGAGGTTCCACAATTGTCTGTAAAGGCTCCACAACTGCCTATAAAAGGTTTTGCAACCTTCATAATATACTTGTAGGGGATTTGTAGCTGCTATGGAAGTCTCTCAAAGGTTTTGTAGCTGCTTTCTAACAAATGAGTCAGCAAATACATAGTACACTAATCCCCCTAATGTTAGTAAAAAATTAAATGAAATACAAAGTCATGTAATGGAAAAACATGTTAAGCCTAAAAACCCACATAAGAACATTAGACGGAATTAATATAGGGATATGGATAAGAAAAAGGGTTTTTAAATACGGTAAATTGGTGATAGAAATATTTTAGTAAGTAGTGGTGTCACACAAAATACTTGCCACACCTGGACAACTCCCAAAATCACATAAACCCACTAACCCAAGTGGAAATGGACAATTTTCCCACTTGAACTAGCTTTACCGACCGTTTGATGCTTGTTTTAGAGGTGCTTTCCCGACAAGTACTTCGCATTACTAATGGATTTTTCACTTTTTAGTATTCCTAGTTTTGTTTCACGTTGCCTTGGAGAAGTTTGCTCTCCATTCATACAACCAAGGGCTTAGAACCTAGACTACTAGTGGTTTTCTATCAAAGAAAAACAAGCTTAGTTAATTATAATTATGTTGCTTTTAGAATGTTGTTGTTACTCAGAGGGGTGTGGAGGTGTGAAAAGATTATGTTCTCAACTGAAATAGATACCAAATATGCTACTTGCAAATCGATAATACCACTTAAATATTTAAAAGAGATACTTGACCATAAACATATTACAACAAGAACAAGCTAATGAAAATTTCTATAACATTATATTCTATATGAAAACACTCCCAAAGACATCAAAATACCTAAGAGATTCCTACATGAATTGGAAGAAAACTAGAATTTCATGGAATATTCAATTTTTCTTTTTCATTTGGGGTATAATGAAAAAAACCACTAAATGATTATTTTGAAGGCTTCAAAATCATAATTTCAAAAATCCAGGAAGACTGAGATCCCCACTAAACCTAATTAGCCTAAATATCCAAAAAAATACTTTTTAAAACTATTTTGCCCCTAAACATATGCTCACGCATGTTCCTTGATAATGGTGTGTGTGGAAGGGTGGACATATGCCTAATTCATGTTAAGAAGTTCATGTACACACACCCTTCACAAAGGAAAAGTGCAAGGGAGATCTAGTAAGCCTAAACAAGTAAAAACTCAAGAAAAAGTAGTAAGTTTTTAGGGGACAAGGCTATAATGGACCCTATGACACCTACAAAAAGGAATGTCGATATTCTTATTACTTCACAAATCATCTCCTAACACTTTTCTTCTCAACTAAGATGACAACAAACAATGAGTTTTCTTACACTCAATCAAGCACAATTAGGTCTACTACGAAAATAAGGTTAGATAGTTAATTTCCCCTGTGACAGAGGCAACAAGAGACACAAACAATGAGATTGTACTCTTGGGATTCACGACTAGGATTTCAACAAACAAAATCAAAGAAAAAAAATGAAGCAAATATACTTCTAAAATTTCCAAAATTTTATCCAAACCAAAGGCAAATGTACTTCCAAACACTACCAAGAATACTCCAAACAGAAGACCAAAGACTCTATTATGAGTAAAGAATCCAAACAAGACAAACCTTTCAATAGAAGGGGGGGAATGAGAAAAATTCCAAAACTTCCTCCCCCCTCGCTCATGTTCAGTACAGAAAGAGCGAGCACTCATGTCTGGCTTTGTATCAAAGCATGAATAGACCCTACCAAATCAAAGCACCTATCCCAACTCAAAGGTGCGAATGACACCTAAGTTTGACTAGTTTGAGCAAAAAATCAAGAAACCTTTGTTTTTTTGGAATTTACACAAGGTTTGGGTTGTGACTAAACAATACAAAGATTGAAACACATAAAACAGAACCATGAAATCAAGCAACAAGAGCCCTACAGAGATTAACTCTCCCCAAAGGAGTCGTTAGTTCTATTGTACAAAATTTGATCCTATGACTAGGGAGAGGTAACCAACATATCAGGGTAAGTTAAATAGACCTATGGGCTATATCTATAGTTTGATGTGACACATAAACATGGATTCAACACATTACAACTCTAGCAATCAAGCAAAACACGAAGGGAAGAGAAGGAGAAATAAAGAGGTGCACGTTTTTACGAAGCTCAATCTTCACCACTCCATTAACACTCTCCTAGTTTACTCTTTAATGCCATAACTCAAACCTGCAACATAGACAAAGAAACCTTCCTCAAAATATTTGACTACACAGAGAATTTCAAATGATATGAAGCGTACTTATCACATTAAGTGCTTAAACATTGTCAATATAATCAATGAACAATTCCTTAAAGTAAAAAATCCAACATTGAACAAATTTAGCTTGGGGGAGGGAAAGATTTGAAATTTCCATTATATCAATGAAATGGTACAATCCATTACCTCATTCACTGCTCATCACCTTTCAAATCCAAACACTGGATCCCTCTACTCTTGCATACCTTCGATCCCACGCCCACTCTTTTGAATGCATATAAAGTAGGAGTCACAAAGGGATAATGACTTCAACACTCAAGGAGATAGTGATCAACAACATGGATTACTAACATGAATAGGAGATGTATGGGTGTGATGAAGTTAGATCCCTCCAACATAATCTTATTGTGATGGGTGTCCCCTTCCTTAGTCAATCTCATCTCCTTTTAATATTTATGGAGATAGTTACATATGGTTTCCAAGTAGTTTAGAGAGTTACAACTAAGCCAAAATTGTTTGAAAATTTTCGTCACTCCTCAATTTTTTAATTTTTATGAATTTTTTAGGCACTCGCACCTTGATTGATGACAACAAGCATTGCTCACATATTGTTAGTGTAAAATTCGCAAGAGGGATTTTTTAGGGTTGCAACTGCATGGGATGAAGAGAAAATGAGATAGGGTCTTTCCTTAGTGATGTGGATCATCATTTGGGGTCAAATAAAAGGCTCTTTAGTTCATATTTGTGTATTAATAAGAATAGTTGGGGTAATGGCGTCATCAACAGAGAGAAGCTCCAATTTTCGCTATAAGAAGGTACTAAGTTATTGAACCCCTCCTCTAGTTTATTGCATAGTGATCATTTTGATATTCTTGAAGAATATGGATTGTGTATACCTTCCTTTGAAGTTTCAACCAAATAGTCAATGTTTGTTCCTAAGTTGACTGGTAATCCATCTACATCACGTCAAAACATCGACACACTTTCTCATCCGACTAACAATAATCGACTTGATCCACCACCGACTTGTCTACCTTGGAGGTTGTTAAAACCATTGAAGTTGTTGGACTTGATGTTGGTGATCCTAGTAGGTTGACAGATATGTAGTTAAAAATATCATGGTAGTGTTGCACTAATGGAATGTGTTCTTTAAACCTATGATCCCGACGCTTATGTTTATGATTAGGGAGTGTCTGAATGGGAAAATGTTGTCAGTTAAAATTGATTCTTTAGTGAAGAATCACACTTGGGAACTGGTTCCTCGACCACAAGGAAAGAATGTTGTGAAGTTTCGATGGGTCTACAAGACCAAGTTTACCTCCGATGATGTTGTTGGAAATCACAAGGTTCCATTGGTAGCCAAGGGATTTTCTCAATAAGAAGGCATCGACTTCACTAAGACCTTTTCCCTTGTTGCAAAGATGAACTCGATTTGACTAATTTTTTTCGCTTATTACTCAATTTGGATGGGAACTTCATCAAATGGATGTTAGAAGTGTATTTATTAATGGAGACTTGTTTGAATAAATATAAATGGAGTGACCTCCTTGTTTTATAGTTTTTTATCTTATTTAATAATAGGAGAAGTCTTTGTATGGTTTCAAACAAGCCCCACATGCTTGGTATGAGAAGATTGATCATTTATTTATTAATCTTGGAGTCAAAGGTTGTGAATTTGGTCACAGTATTTAAGTATTACTCAATTTGGATGGGAACTTCATCAAATGGATGTTAGAAGTGTATTTATTAATGGAGACTTGTTTGAATAAATATAAATGGAGTGACCTCCTTGTTTTATAGTTTTTTATCTTATTTAATAATAGGAGAAGTCTTTGTATGGTTTGAAACAAGCCCCACATGCTTGGTATGAGAAGATTGATCATTTATTTATCAATCTTGGAGTCAAATGTTGTGAATTTGGTCACAGTATTTAAGTATTAGATGTTCATGGTGGTACCATAGTTGTGGCATTGTATGTTGATGAATTAGTCATAATTGGAAACAATGTCAACTTGATTTTGAGCTTGAAGAAACAACTTGTGAATACCTTTGAAACAATTGATCTTGGTTTTCTTCATTTCTTTCTGGAAATTTAAATTTTGCAAATGAATGATGATATCTTCCTTTATCAACTAAAACATGCGTTGGATATTTTGGAACGATTCAAAATGGACAGATGTAAGTCTTATGCTATACCTTATCAGTCTAGCGATAAATTATCTAAGCATTATGATTCTCCTTGAGTCAACACCACCCTTTACCGAAAATTGGTTGGTAGTTTGATTTACTTAACTCACAATCCACGTAATCTATCTTTTATTGTTAGTGTGGTATATTGGTTCATGCAAGATCCTAGGGAAAGCCACTAAAATATAGAAAGATAATTATTCGATATTTTAAGGGAGCTTATCAGTACGATATCAAATATTGTCGTAATTCAGAACCATTGGTTGCGTTTACTTATTTAAACTGGGAAGGTGACATTAAATACTACAAATCCACTTTTGGCTATGTGTTTTGACTTATCTTTGGACCCTTAGTCTAGTTGTGTAAGACACAAAAGGTAGTCTCTCTTTCAGCTACAAAAGTAGAATATCATGGAGTTTTCAATGCAGGTACAAAGACAACTTGGATCCATTAGCTTTTAGAAGAGATTGGTTTTCCTTTTCAGACCTCAATTGTTTTCCATTGTGACAATTAGAGTGCAATACAGGTTACTGACAACCCTATTTCACATAACAAAATGAAGCATGTTGAACTTCATTTCCACTACTCGAGACAGTTCATATAGGATAGTGTTGTAGCTCTTATTCGTTGCAAGACAAATGATCAAGTTGTTGATATCTTTACAAAGCCTCTACTAGAATCTAAGTCTATAAAACTTCAAGCTATGCTTAGGATTCAAGTAGCTACAATTATGGGGGGGTGTCCAGAGAACATAATTTGACCTTCTGAATATGCACAGTGTTGTGTTGATGGGGGGGTGTTGGAACCAAAGGCTGTGCAATTTCATCACACCTATGGATATCCTAGATATAGTCAGTCAAAAGACAACTGTCGAGTAGCAGAGTACTCGACTGGAGGCTCACCAAAGTGGTTAATTGATTAGTTGACTGAAAGGTTAGCAAGGCAATGGTCTATTTGATTGAAGTAGCTAACCGATCAATTTGACATTGCATATTTCTTGGAAACAGTTAGAACAAACAACCATTATTTGTGAACTAGATCATCCTCACTTCAAGGGTGTTTGTTATATCTAAATGCTATAAAAGAACAACCCTATGGGTTGTCAAGATACCAATATAACAACTTATGATGGTGATTTCTTATGAGGTAAGCAGTGTAATGTTTTGATCATAATGTGTTGTGCTTAAGTGTTATAAATGATGTCTTTAGACACCACCCCTCTTATTGGAATATCTATTCCTTATGTTATTTTCTTTTATATCCAATTGTTCAAGGGAATTTCCCAACAGATCCGTGATATCACAATTAACCAACAGTTGAGTTTATCCTTTAACTTTGTAACTTGGGTTGGGCATGCAGATAATATCCGTGCCACATGAAACTTCACTCCAATGAAAATGAATCGTCAACAATGACATTGGTACTATGTAGAAATATAAAATGTGGCCTTTTTAATTTGTTTCCTTGTTAGGCTAAATCATTCTATTGTGGTTCTATTATGAATTCAACCCTTCTACCATTGACATCATCTACATGAAATCTTATAATAGACATGTCCTTGACTTGTGTATTACCATAACACTAAGCAAAGTGATATCAAACTAAAGAAAACAAAATGAAAACTAAAGCATGTTTTGGTTGGTGTAGGATTCCTTATATGATAAGGATGTTCATTCATTTGACCCCTCGGTAATTGAAATGTGGCCATCCTTCTCACATCATGGAGTGCAAAAACCCACTCAATTTCTTGCCAAAATAATAAATTTATACTTTCTAAATCCATGTTGCATCTTTTAGAGTCCTTTCTTTTGAAAAAAATAAGTACTCTTTCTCTTTGTACTTCTAGTAACATGCTCTACCAAAATATAAGCTACTTAATCTAATTCCCTTTCTAGAATCTACCCTTTCTGTATTGCAACCTTCTCTTCTTCTTTTGCACTTGTATACTTTAATGGTACTCATACAAATCTACCACATCGAGTATTGGTGAAAGATCTAATCCCATTAGAATCTCCAACATGTATGTATTGTTTGAAAACTTATCAAGGACCTACATGTTCCAATCTTTGTAATATTTAACTTAGTATAAACTCCCCTTGGGAAACCTTTTTTTCCTCAAATACACAAGGAAGAAATACCATGTTTCAAACTTGTTTTCCTCTTCTCTTCTCATTAACCTTCTCCTTATACCTATGGTTGTCGTGTTGCAACTATTTTCTAACTAGTTTGTTCACTTCCTTCATGTACTTTACAAATCAGTAATGTAGGGGATTAATAAAGGTTATTAGAATGCACAATAATTACAATTGATCCAAAATGGATCTATATATAATTGTCATATCTTTTGGTGCTTACTGGGTGGAGAGATTGGTTGAATTGGCTTGTAGGGCCCATTTCAAGGGCTAATATCACTGTAGATTTGGTTCCAACACTTTATGGGGTCTATTTTAGGGTCTAAATGATGGCTTTGGGTTCAAAAATTTATTGCTTATGTCATTCCCCTTGACACAATTATGCACTTCAATACCTTTCCATTCGTCCAAGAATTGCTTCAAACGGAGTTCGTATGTGGAATTTATGTCAATCGTAGGTTGACCTATCTAGTTGAACACCATGGTACCAAGTGGATTCCATGTCATCTCTCATCTCTCACACATGTGGAGCTAGCCATGTGTGGAATTTCAAGAACATTGTAGAAGGCCCAAAACCCTAACCCTAATTGGGAGTTTTGACATGCAAAAACCTTAGGATTAATCCTAAATCACTACTAGGTTGTGCTAAATACCAAACCATCAAGAGAAGAATGGGTTCCATTATTACGATGTTATGTTATTGTTCCATAGTTGAGCGACAAGATGGGAGTAGATATTAGAGCTGAATAAAGGAAGGAGGAGATATTGTAGTAGTCATTCTGGCAACATAGTCATATTGTAACTCCATAGAAAGTACCATTTCCTTTGTTTTTGTATTCTATATAAAATAGCGAGGCATAGTCCTCATTTTTTGTTGGGTTTTTTTTGGAGTATATCTTGTGTTATTGTGTGGATTGTGTATTTGTTTGATATACTTATTCTTGTTTCAATTCAAGTTTATTTAACATTCAATGGAAATAAGCAAATAAAAAGAACTAAGTTGTAAGATCCATTGTGGTGAACTGTTCTAGTGGAATATCCACGATAGTTTACAGATCAGGAATACAAACAATGTAGGAAAATCACAAAGAAAGTTAGAGAGCACAACAATAAGTTATTTTTTGTGTAGAAATAACAACAAAATCACTACATCAAAACATAAACTTGTTTTTTTGACATTTATGTAACTCATTGTATTGATACAAATCTGCCACATTGAAAATTGGTGAAATGTATGATCCCTTAAACACCTCAAGCTTATAAGCAATATAAAAAAAATATTATAGAACTCTGCATGGTTTGATGTTCTTCAACTTGAACTTGTTATGTGTTTCTCATAACAGTATTTCCTTTATCAAATATGTAAAGACTAAATCCCTTGCTTAAAACTCATTTTCTCTTATTTTTTCATTAGTATTCCTATTATACTTTTGGAATGTCTACTATATTTTTTCTCTAATACATTATGTCTTGCCTTCATGCTCTTTGCAAATGCCTCCAAGTTTTCACTTCTCAATCTTTATTAAGGAAGACTTACCAAATCCATCACAACCTTTGGTGACCTTAATCCATACATACTCTAAAAGACATCCTTATTGTAGACTTCTTTATTAGTTATTATATGCAAATTCATCCACCAAATCAACTAAATTCCATTGTCTAGTATTCTTTCCAACCAAGAACCTCATTGTATTACCTGAACTCCCATCCAAAACTTAATTTTCCCATTTATCTAAGAATGGATGTTGAATGAAATTCCATTCTTCTACGCAACTTCTTTCTAGTGTCCTCTAAAATTTTCCAAGGAACAAATTATTTCTATCTTAGTAAATACTCCAAGGCAGTCCATGCAACTAAACAACTTCTTTAAAGAATAACACAACTACATTCGCTACATCGAGTCTTCCTACAATAATGAAATGTGTAATTTTATAAATTCTATCAACAATTAAAAAGATGCAACCATGACCTCATTGTGTTCTTGATAATCCAAGGACAAAATCCAAGCTCAAACCATTCCATGCTCTCTTAGGAACATGAAATGGTTTATACAATCCTATATTTCAACTCCTTTCTTTTACATGCCAACACATGACCCATCCTTTTCACATCTATGGTGACCCCTGACTAATAATATATCTCTTCTACCATTTTTTTTCTTCTGATTTTATCTATGCCAAGTTGACTTCCTAAACCACCAATAACAATTCTCTTATGAATGTCTCCCTCATTTATCCTCTTGGGATACATGATTCCTTATTCCTAAAAAAAGTACTTCCTTCCTACTTAAATTAATCCAACTGTGTCTTATTTCACTACTCCAAATCTCCTTGCAACCTTCAATGTTGTTGCAAAATTTAGATCCCTCGCATATGGATTCTTCATACTCTCCTAGCATGGAGGAATAACTCAACCAATTTCCACCTATGTTGTTAGGAATTTGGCTAGTTCTATGCTACCAAGTGATAGGATCAAATCCTCCTGAGTGATTTGCATTGTTATTTGCTTACAAGTTTTAATGATGCCACCCATGAATGTTGGGGACCATCCCTTGGGTTTCCTCATGAGATTTTCCTTGGGGGGGGAAAGAAGACTTCTCTTAGTCTCCAATCCTACCACCTCCATAGTCATGGTAGTAAATAACATAAATATGATTCTTAGGGCATATGCAACCTTGTTTGATTTGCAAGACTCTTGGCACAACACAAAGGAGAATAACCTTGTTAGAGGTGTTGCTATTTGGCCATAATTCTTTAAGAACTTGTGGTAGTAGGTTGTGATTCCTAAGAATACTCTAATATTCTTCAATGTATGAGGGATTGGCCATTCCATGATAGCCTTAATTTTGTTAGGATCCACTTTCATGACTTCGTAATATACAATATGACCCAAATATTATACTTCATGGACCCCAAAGGAACACTTAGAAGTCTTGGCATATATTTGGTGCTCCTCCATTAGATTTAATACCTTGACAACATGTTGCACATGATATTACCAATATTTGTTATAGATAATTATATCATTGAAAATACTACACGAATATTACGAGGAATTTAAATATAGAATTCATCAAGCTTTGAAATGTGGAAGGTTCATTGGTAAGGTCAAATGGCATCACCAAAAAATCATAATGATCTTTATGTGTTCTTGAGGTTGTTTTTGGAATGTCTCATTTCCTCATTCTAATATGATGATATCCATAACAAAGATCCAATTTGGTAAAGAATTCTGCTCCTTGTAATCCATCTAACAATTCATCAATGATAGGAACAAGAAACTTATATTTAATGGTCATCTTATTGAGCTTTTTGTAAACTCGAAACATACGCCATAAACCTTCCTTTTGTGAGCCATCACCACTAGTGTGGAGAAATTGCTTTGGCTAGGTTGAATGATGCGTGCATCTCATATTTCTTGAACCCATTTTTCAATCTTGTTTTTTTTTTGCATATGGGTACCTGCAAGGTCTGATGTTAGGTGGTCCACTTCCCAATTGCAAGTGAATAGCATGGCCATGATATAGAATAGGTGGAAGACCTTTAGGAATCTCTCCCAATATATTGGAATGACTGTTAATAACTTGTTGGAGATCCACTATAATATAGGGTATAGATACTTGAACATCTAGTGAGCACAATTGTACAATTACTCCATCATGTCCCTTTTTCAACAATTTCATCATGCTCTTAGAGCTTATCGCTTTAGAGGTTTTCCCTAGAATACCTATGATTTCAATTTATTTTCCTTTTGAAGAGAATATCGGGAATAGTTCCTAAAAATTAAGATCCATTGTTCCCAATGATTGTAACCATTGGAACCCTGGTACAACATCAACACCACACATTTGGATTGCAATCATTGGGCTATCCAATGAATACTCACCCGTAATAAGTTTAATACTATGGCACTTCCCATAACAATTTATGGTACCTCCATCTATAATCATTACTTGATATTCTGGAGTGGGATATATAAAGCAATTGAGAAATTTGTCTAATCCATAATCAATGAAGTTATGGGTACTACCAAAATCAATCAACATTGTTACCTTTCTTTTTTTAATATGTCTTTATATCTTGAGAGTTTGAGGAGCGCTAATTCCGACCAATGCATGCCAATATATGGTTGGGTTAGTATATTCTATATATTACACTTGATGTTGTCATATATTTGGACCATCTTCCTCTTCCTAGTCTATGTGCAGTAATTTATTTTCACTACATTTTTGCCCCTTACTGTACTTGCTATCACGATTGAAACATAGTCCCTTTTTTCTTCTTTCCCTCACTTGTTGAAGTGTCAAACTTGTAGGATTTGGGTGACTTGAGTTGGGAGGGGAAACATTTCCCTCTCTATAGGTTTTAGCAATAGTTCTTCTAGTAGCCATATTTTTATTTTCATACCCTCCTTCTAGCGCCATATTTTCATTTTCATACCCTCCTTCTAGCACCATATTTTTACTTTCAATTTTCCTTACCAAACTAAAATCATTCTTCAATGATATAGGCACAAATATACATACCTTATGCTGACTATTCTCCTTTAAAGCTCCCATAAATACATCCAAGAAATTATCTTCTGGAATATTCTTCACTCTAAGACTCAACCTCTGAAACCACTTGACGTGCTCTATAACTAGATATTTTTGCTTGACATTTATCGACTACCTAAAGTATATGTTGTAATTAATAACCCCATAATGTGCAATCAATTCATCCATAAACATATACCAAGAGACAATACAAATCCATCGGTACCATACAAGTTGATCATGCTCTAAATAGAAGGATGCAATAGTTATATTTTGCAAAGTTGGCACTTGGTGTATATCGAAGAATTGCTCCACCTGGAATATCCATGTTAATGAATCATTGCCAACAAACATTCTCATTTAAATCTAGGGAATGAAGTAGTTCCTTGGATCAGAGTTGCTCCCATGACGATGCAATGAATCATCAAATGTCAGTGGCTTGAACCTCTTATTCTCTAACTGTTTTTCAATATTCTCAATATGTGATTGGGGTAAGTCCATCTTGTTATCCTTCTCTTCTACTTTAATATATAAATTATGAGGAAGGTCATGCCTCATCACATTCAAAATTTCATTTTTCATAACTTTGAAATCCTCTTTGTTGGAAATTGCCCCAATATCCTCTTTATTGGCATATTTTCAATCATATTTCATGTATATTCTTTGAATGTTAGGAATTCAACATTATTTTCCATAATTTTACTGTAAAGGTTTTCTAATTGGTTGGAAAACTTGGACAAGTCGCAGTTCACTTCTTCCTTCTACTCAGTGTCATATTTGATCCTTCAGGAGGTTGAAGGGGGGTATAAATTTTGTATCCACCTCTTGTCATTTTATCCCACTAATATTTAATAGAGTTCCTCTCTATTTTCTCTTTATCATACTTTTTGAATCACCCAAATTAGACATTCCAATCAAAATACATGCCAAATTCAAAATAACATACCTTTTAAAACCTTGATTTAGACTGTCTTGCTAGTCGATCTTCCAATTGAGGTAAATATGCAATTTTGGCCCCTATGAGTCTAAAATTTCTTCTTGTGGTATCCTGATATGTATTCCTATAATTCCATAGGTTTGAACTAATTTTGATGTGCCAATAAAAATTTATGGTAAGTTACTCAAAACTTGTTATTTTTTGTCCTTTCCAAGAGAGGGAAAGTGTTCAGCCTGCCACATGTCCAATTTTTAGGATCTGGTTCTAAAATTACTACCATGGAAACTATGGTATGTCTTCTTTCTAATGCAATAAGTCTCCTCAATTTGGATATTTCAAGCTTCAATTATAACATTTTTCCCTGAACACTTGTTTGAGGCCATTTTTTTGGACTAGTAAAAAAACCCTAACTTCCACACCTGCAATGACTCATATATGTCCCTTCCAAGTTTCCCTATCTAAAACATCTTATAATTTTTTTTATAGTGAATATGGCTTTGATACCAAAATTTATGCAACAGATTCCTAGATTTAAAATTAAACAAGAGAGTAATCCAACACCTTAAGAATGCAACAAAAAGATGAATAACCAAACCCTTTGAGGGGACAACCTCCTTACAATCCATTTCATATACAAAATAAGATATGATATTATTCCAAACTAAATCTCCTTGGNACACACACACACACACACACACACACACACACACACACACACACACACACACACACACACACACACACATGAGATAAGGGTACATTACCATTTTAGAGCCAACATAATTAGGGTCCTAGTCGACTAATAAAGGTCATACTCATATGATAATAGAAATTTAATGTCACAATATGTAGGGCTCAACAATGAAAGATTGTGGATAGAGAATAAAACCATATAACCTTGTGATTCAAAGCCACAGTTCATGCATGCAATATTAAAGCTTTGATAATGACTAGGGTTCCAAGTGAACATGGCACAATGTGTTAAGGGTGGGCCATTAGATCAAACAAAGTAACAAGAAGGAAAAACACTTGTAAAAAGAGCATCAAATAAAAACTTAGAGATATATATTGATACCAACTTAGTATAAGCTAGATAACCTTGAACTAATGCAAACACAAAGCCTAAAAATCATAGAAAGACCCTAAATAATGCAACTGAAGTTCCATTTTCAATAAAATTAAAATAAAATAAATAATAAATAACAAATGAAATTAAAAATTCTAGACCCTACTTCTCCAAAATCATTAAATGGAGTCAAAAGCTCAACCAAAGTCTCAAGGATGAGTTCAAATGAGATACACCGTTGGTAATGCATTATTCAAAATCCAAGGTTGCAAAGTTGCATTATAATAGGTAATAACCATACTACCTAGCAAGCCTCCAAAAACAAACAAACTACTCTAATTCCTCTTAATGTAATCAAACTAACCATCACAAAATGTTTTTTCCCTCTTATTAATTATAACGAAATACAATTTTTGCATGAAGGTCAAAGTTATCCCAAGTTTTCAAAGGGGTTTAACCATTTGAAAAAATAAAACTAAGGGATCATCCATAGCACACTTACATACAACAAGGAGTGTGGAGAGACCTCTTCACACTTTATCTAAACACTATATAAGGGTACCACATATGAAACCCACCATAATATATCGATGTTATCAAGTCAATGAGGGTACCACATATGAAACCCATGTAATAAAATATATTTGCCTAAATCATTTTGTAAATGAATGCTAGCCATTGGGGGATGTCTCTTTCAATTTTATGCTTATGCCATTTAAACCACATCATGACTATGTGGTTAGAGCCACGTGAATTCATAGTCATTATGTATCCTATGTGAGCACTATATTCAAAATCAAAATAGAACCATGAACCACATTATTGGGTTCACCATCATAGATAAAATGACGTTAAGTTTGAAAAGCCATAACTTATGAAATATTCAAGTTGTAATAAAATTGAAGATGCGTCACTAGCATATACTACAAATTATACCATTCAAACCCTTATGCACTAAAGTGTGCAATCTTAATGTCAAGGTGATACTAGTTAAACGAGGTGGGAATGAATTTTCATGGTAATCATGCCAACACCACACCAATCACTTCATAATTCCCCAAAAACACAAATTTTCCCAATTTTGTGAACATAACTTAGGTGTTGGAAACTGTGTTAACTTATCTAGAGAACCTAATAAGAAATTATTAGGTGGCAAACAAGTCAATGTCATGGATTATAATTACAAGTTAACAAGTTTATGCTAAGATTTCTCAAAGTTGCAATAATTAGGCATAGAAGTTGATTTGGAAAATAGACGACCGATATACATGTTAACCAACCTTGTTGTCAACATTGCACAATGACTCAATCTCTCTCTTAGACAATCCTTTATCCAATAACTTTTAGACATTCATGTTCACTTCTTAGAGCTATAATAGTGTCATTCTACATGGTTCCTTGTTTGGTAAGACCAAACATAGCATAATAAATGTCTAATGTGCCACACTCCTGATTAGTGGTAATCACAACAGTGAATCATTTCATATCATCTCCTTAAATTCCTTAAATAGGTCCTTCACTTATGTCAATTCAATACTCTCAACGCCACCTTGTTGTCCCTTAGCTATGTAGTAAAATAACACTCCAAATTCTTCACTTCTCTTTGGAACTCCTTGATTGAACATAACATCACTCTATTGGTACTTTCATTCCCTTAATTCATGGATGCAATCTAAGCTTATTTCCACCTTTATCAAACTGGAAGGAATTATTCTTACCATGTGAACACCATTTGTATCATAGTTGTTTAGTCTACCCAACAAAAAGGGACATGCATCCTTGAATAATACATCACACAACACCTAATCATGGTAATTTACAATTTGGAAACTTAACAAACACTGTAAACACATTCACTTGAAGTCCTTTCTACAACCAACACACTTTGTAAATGTTCAAATGAGTTACACACAACTGCAATATATGTATCATCATGGTAGAAACCTTATTCTCAATATTCCCTCCATCAACAAACATATTATAACATTACTTATAATATCACACTTGTCTTGAAGATAAAAATCATCTTCTCTAGTTCTTTCTTTTCCATTTTCATATTCGAATTCAACAACACTTTCGTGAACATCAGGTTTTCAACTTGTTATTTTAGAACAACAACAACATCTCTATCAAGTTCTCCTTCTACAATGTTCAAAACAAGTTATGCTCTTGTATCACTCCCTTTCCCATCATTCATATTCTTTGGGTAATAATATACTATGTTCCCTTATTGCATTCTACGGCTGAAGCAAATTCATTTAAATATGCCATGTCTAACTTTGGCAAAACCTCTACCTCCAACAATGTTGCATGCCCCTATACAATTACAATTTTTTTTGTACTTTTAATTGCTTCATATTCATTCTACTTTTTGCTTAACTATTCTCTCCACTCAATACTCTTCCTTTTCCTTTTGAACTTCGTTGTTTTCTTGCCAACTTTTCTTTTAGTTTCAATGCCAATTTATAGGCTTCTTCCACCAATCACAGTTTGTCCATCCTCAATTCATATTGAATGGAAAATATGAGACCATTCACATACCTTGTAATCAACTATTGCCTCTCCTAATTATGTCCTAATAATATGAACAACATGTAAATTCTTCTATGTATTACTTCGTAGACATCTTCTTTTCCATCAATTTCCACAATTTCCAAAGCAAATTCATTGAAGAATCATGCATAACATGCCTTTCAACTTGGAAACTATTCTATCCCAATCATTTATCTTCTCTTTTCCTTTCTTTTTCTCATTCAACTACAAGTTGTATTGCCACAATGATGCATGACCCTTCAACTTGGTGCATCCAAATCTCACCCTCATGGGATATTCAATTTGATCAAATTCAAAGTACTTATCCATCTCTTGAATCTATACTATCAACTCTTTTCGATTCAAACTCCTTAAATATGTCAGATCCTGTAATCTTGGTTTTCCTCTAAGATTCATATTGGCTCTTATCACCCTCTCTTATTCTTTCTTTTCCCTTCTCTTACACCTACACTAGCAATGTGTTCGTATTATTGTCACTTGCATTTATTGGTGCTTCATTTTCCATGGAGAACCAATCTGGTTCATACACAAACTATCCATCATACTGGATAAGAAAATATATTGAATAAAATGAATGAGATGATCACAAGACTATTTGACGGTTTACATATATATGCATTGACTGGTCTCCATAGATGATAGGGCATTCCCTTTCATTGGGTCATGCCTCCCAGTTAAGATATGTCCCTTAACTAAATGAAGTTATATTTATTATTATTATTATTTTATATTTAATGTCTAATTATGTACATTACATTTCCTACCCCTTAAAAATGCCTTGTCCTCAAAGCATAATTATTGAAGACTTCTCCTCAACTTTCGTTCTAGCTTGTAATGTTCGTTTGTGATTTTATGTGCTTCTAGATACGACACACGATGAAACAAAATAATATGATCTTCGAATCCTAAGAAAAATTGTTGCACTAATTGTGAGTTGATCCACTACAAGTCGATCTTTACTAAAACTTTTGGTTAAAGGGTCATTTGGATAGAATTTCTGATTTTTGGCTTCCATGCAAGTTGATGATTTTGTCTCTCTTCTTTTTCACATTTTTAGTTCATTTGTTTGAAAGAAAAATATTGTTTAAATAGCTTTTGATCTTGTTGTTGTCCATATTGATTCTTGTGATTTGGATGACGATAAGGCATCCCAATCTGTTGTGATTGTTCCTCTAAACCATCTTATTTTGATGTTTGAAGTGATTTGCCAATATAATCAGTCTTCTAAATTTGAGTGTTGACTGGCCTAGTATTGGTTCCATTTTTCAATGTTTGAATATGATCATGTGATGGCTTCTCTATTGGGTCAGCCATAATTTATTTGTCGATTAATGATCCTTTGTGATCTAACTCTTCTTGTAAATATTTCTTATCATGCTTTAGTTTTCTAATTTGTGTAAGTAAGTCATGCTTATGTCACCTTAAACGCAATAGTTCTTCCTTATAATCTGATTTGTTGACTTCATTTTGAGTATCTTGATTCTCTTTCTCTCCTTCTTTTAACTTTTTTATTTGTTTTCGTAATTTTTTATTAACCTTCTTTAAGGAAGAATTTTCTTCGTCTTTTCTTGATAATTTTTTCCTAGAGATCTTGATTCTCCTCTTCTAACTTTTGATTGTACTGTGTTTTATCCTTTGTCTTCTTGATTTAAACAAGTAAAAAAATTATGATCTCTTAGACGAGAGATCTCTTCTTCTTTATCAACGAAAACTTTCTCGAATTCTTTTTGCATCTTCTCCATTGACTTTTGATTTTCCTGTGAAATCACCTTTGAGATATCTTTGAAGTATTCTCACGACACAAGTTTTGAGTCAAACTTCATTTTAACGTCATGTAATGTGATTTTCATCTTTTTATAAGAAAATGTCGAAACCTTTTTCCTTGTGTTGAACATGAAGGCACCTAATGTATCCATCCAGTATGAACCTATAATTATATCAACTTTGTCTTGATACATTGATACAAAATTAAATTGAGCTATGAGTCTATAATCATCAATACGTAGTTGTAGGTTTTTAATTTCATATTTATCATTAGACAAAACCATGCCATTTTTAATTATATTTGGTTATGAAAGCATTAATTAATTTACCAAGTCAAGGTTAATGAGATTTTTCTTGATGATCGAACAAATAGCAATGCTGATATATTTTCCTTGAATAATCCCATAAAATTTAATACGACATCCACATATTTTTTATAAATTTAAAAAAAATAATAACAAAAAAACCACCTTATTTTTCATCACAAAACTCCATTTGTTTTTACTTCTATCAAAAGATAATATCTTCATTAACTAGTTAGTACACATATGCAAAAATTTCACAAAGATGATGTTCTTCAATCATATATTTAATCTACAATTTCCTTAACTCAAACTATTAAAATTTATACTCTTGGACAATTATATTCCTTTAATACCTTATCTTATTTTTCTCGTTAGTATATTTTATGACTTACATAAAGTTATATATAACTTTACATATAAATCCTTTATATATCCTCTTCTTAAATAACTCCTTTTCACTTAAAACAATGAAACTTATTTTTTTTACAATGGAAAATACTATATTTATATTAAATATATGTCAAGTGGACATTAATAGTTCCTACATCAAAATAGAGTGGGCAACAGAACACAAATACTTGTCCATTTATATATCCTCTTCTTAAATAATCTTAAATAACTCCTTTTCACTTAAAACTATGAAACTTAATTTTTTTTTCACAATAAAAAAATACTATATTTATATTAAATTTATGTCAAGTGGACATTAATAGTTGCTACATCAAAATAGAGTGGGCAACAAAATACAAATACTTGTCCATTTGAGCATAGATGGATCATAAATCTAAAATCAACCCAAAAGATAAACATATAGATCTAAAATCAACCCAAAAGATAAACATATGTCTAGGATAGTCCAATAACCTATATGTCAACACTTAAAAAGCAAATTACAAAAACTATGATCTATATAACAAAAAACTACTAATAAAAATTGAGCGCTGATAATGTCGGTGATGGAACAAAGGTTCAACGAGAATATTGAAGCCTCAATTCCCACAATTCCCAAAGGTCAGCTCACAAGAATCCTACATAAAAGATAACCCGAGAAGCTATAACTATACATGTAACCTGAAGTGATAAATAACACAACTTTCCAAAATATGTTAATACCAAAGATGAAAAATATAATCCTGCCAAAACAAGATCCTTCTGTTGCACCATAAAACTTGAAGAATAAATCATGTGGGTGGTCGAGAAGGAAAAATATGATGTGCAAAACACTATTAGTATATTGGTTTATGTCCATGTCCAATACATTCCATGCCCTAGAAATGATGATAAAAGATTGCACCTTCTTTTAAATACGAAGCATTTTAGATAGTGAACCAACAAATTGGTTGTACTCTCTATAAATGTGTTCAAAGTTGATCCCATAATGTCTACTAATAAGTTCAACCACTTTCTCCTTCCAAAATGTGATCTGAATAGCTGTCAGATTATATTCTCCCCTAGCCCAACCAATTATAGCATTTGAATCGCCCATCACCATTTGAAGATTGATATCTCTTGAATGTGCAGAAAAAAAGTAATACCCATAAAACCATAAGTTCAGATTTGGTGTTGGTTCCAGCGTCACAATTCATCATTAGTTTGTATAATGTAAAATTATCCAACCATAAAGCTACACTAACCCCAACGCATAAAAAGTCCCTTTGAGATGCCCCATCAAAATAAGCTATACAACAATCAGGACTAATGATGAGAGGAGGCTTAGGCCTTCTCTTAGTGCCTGTGAGGTTTTTATCCACCCCAATTGATATGAGGACCCTTCACTAATCACAAATGTCTTTATATGGTGATCCTCTTTCTTATATATATTTTTTTTATTTTGAATATTATAAACTTTTACTTCATCTTTTAACAAAATTTATCCAATCTCCTTTTTTTCTTATTTAAACCTTGGGACTTTTAATTGCATATGACTTATATATAAACCTAGGGGTTCTTTTATTATATAACTTTAAGTAGTAATTTATCTATTTTAGTGGGTTTTGGTAAGAATTCGGTAAAAAAATAAATTGTAAAATCCAAATTTGAAAGTGTTTAAATTGTGTTTTTGAATCCATAAATAGATTCAACACCCCTGAATACCTTTGTAGCACCTAAATTATGCAATTTTTATAGTTAATATATGTGGTTCTAAGATTTATTTAAAGATTTCCAACCAAACTTCAAACAAAATAAGATGGAAAATCTTTTGAAAAAGAATAAAAACTTAGAATATTTAGACTACACCAACACCTAAATTTAATAGCATATAGTATAATAACGAAGCTTTTTAACCCATAGTCACGACTTTTTCTCTTTTAAAGTCACAATGCTTCAATTTAACCATCTGTAAACGCTCATACGACGTTTAACCTTTAGTCATTTAACTGGCTTGTATATTTTGATGGAGGTCAATTCTTCAATGGTCAATGATGATTTCACACGAATTTAATATGCTCACCATAATTGATATACACGAACAAGTCTAAAGCAAATGGTAGCTGTCAGATAACTGCACAAGTAAAAGGAAGATAACAAACTTGCAACGGAGTTGACTAACTGAACTCGACTTCTGTAGGTTCTTCTCGGTATGAGGGTTTGAGTTTTTAGTACAGAACATACTTTTCCTTGGGATTAGTATAGAACGTACTCATTCGGGTTCATCATTTTCTTTATCTTTACACCTGGATTTATCCTCCCTTTGCCATGATTTACTTGGATTTATTATACATCTGCCACAGATTGGAATGTCTCTTCGAGACTTTAAGCATTCGGCTCGTACTCTGCCCAAAGGTTGTTGTGTAGTTAAGTCACATCGGGGTCATACTTCTAGGTTTTCTTCTATATTGGGATCACCTTTTCGTGGTGAGGGTTTTGTGTCCAATGAGGTTTTGTTTCAATGTGGTATGGTGCCCTCCGTTTTGGGTGCTAGTATGGCATGTCCTTCTAAGGTCTTAGGTCAGGCTTTGCTGGATAGTGCAGTGGGATGCTCTCGTAAAGGTTTTGAGCTCTCGGGTTTTTCTGATGGAGGTTTTTTGGCGGTTGGGTGTCCTGAGGCTGTTTCTTTAGCTCCTGGTCTTCAGGTTGTTGGTTTTGGGGATCCACAAGATATATCTTTATCTGGTTGTCAGGCTGATGTGATTGATGTTCCACTTGAGGGTTTTTTCTTTATTTGATGGATATTAGGGTTCTTAGAGACTAGGTCTGATCCTGGGTTTGGAGACTGGGTCTGATCCTGTTGGGGGTTTATCGTTTGGCCACAAACTTTCGCGGGATGAGGCATATCCTACTAAAGGCATGCGCTAAAAACAACCGAAGCAAATCATTCGTAAATCTGAAAAACCTTTTGTTGATGGTTGTTGGCGAGGATGTAGGGTTAAATGACATCGTTTTGATGAATTCCTTGACTCTGGTGGGCCATTTTGGAGGCCGTAAATTCAAACCTGAAGGTGTTAAGAAGTGGTTTTTTGTTTCTTGGAAGGACTCTGTCAGTTCTTGCCCTGATGTATTTATGCTCCAGCGGGGCTGGATAGCATTCAAATTTCATTCTGAAGCAGATGCAGCCTCAGTCCTTGCAGTTGTTTGGAGATGGGATAGTTCTGGTCTGTTACTAAAAAGATGGACGCCTCTTTTCGATCCACGTATTGAAAGGTACAACTCATTGCTTATCTGGGTGAAGTTACCGAATTTACCGTTTGAATTCTAGTCTGTGGATTTCTTTAAGTTGGTTGGTAATACTTGGGGGACTTATTTGGAGGTGGATTTATCTTTCCTTGAGTCGGGTGTGTGTTGCTTGGGGAATATTCTCGTTCGTCTTGACCTTCATAATGGGTTAGCTGCTGATATTTTGATTAAAAGGGGGGATTATGAGTTTAGCCAGCCTTTGGACTATATGGGTGTACCCTTCCGTTGTAACAGATGTCATGTCTATGGGCATATGATTTCCAAGTGTACCCTTTCTTTTATCAGAAAGCATAAACATGTATATGTTTCTAAGACTAAGTCCTTTTGGAGAGTTAAGAATGATGGAGTGCTTTCTGGGGTTAGACCCTTCTCAACTTCATGTGATGGGACAGAGAGTTTTTCTCCTGTTGTTCCTTTACTGGATGATCTAGGGGTGGTTTTCGGATCACAGACATTAGATATGGACTCTCTTAAACCTCTCTGTTTAACATCGTTAGCAGATTTTGAGAAAGGCCCTAATATCTTGCTTGGGAATTTGAAGGATTCTATGATCGATGAAGTTTCTTCCTACTAGTTTATACCATCTAAATCTTATTTGGGGGATTTAGGATTTGTATCTCCTATAAGAGTCAAATCTATTTCTGATGATGGTTATTATCTTTGGCCCTGCACAAAGATTGTTGAGGATAAAAATCAATTGCATGATAGAGATTGATGCCTTTCTAGGAATTTTCCTACTTGTCTGGGACCTGGTAGTCTTCCTTCTGAAGTGGAACCTGTTGTTTCTGTTGCTACTGAGGCATTTAGAGCAGTGTATCCCCTCTCTAGAGTTCCCTCATGATTGTGATGACCCTTAACTGTAGGGGGTTAGCTAGTATTCCTAAAAAACAAGCGGTTAATAGGTTGGTTGATGAACAATTTATCGATGTTTTATTTATGCAAGAAACGATGGGTAATTGGGTTATTTTTGTGGGTGAATTGGAATCTCTGCTTAAAGGTTGGAGGTTTGTTTCTGTGGATGTCAAAGGTAAATATGGTGGCCTTCTTTTGGGTTGGAGGACTCACCATTTTCAGCTTTTAAATGTGTGGGCTTTGGGTTCTGGTTTGTGTGCTTCGCTTTATTCTATTGAACTTAAAATGGCCTTGTGTTTTGTAAATTTGTATGGTCCATGTGTGGATAGGGAAAGGTTTTGGAATAACCTTTTTGAAGTGGAATGCCTTAATAGTTCTAAGCTGATCCTTGGTGGGGATTTGAAATACTTTGTGGGTTTCTCAGAAATTTAGGGTGTTAAAGCTAGAGTGGATAATTTATTTGATTTTTTCTCTAGACAGATGGCTGGGTTTGGTCTTAGGATATAGCTCTGTCTGTTTTACTTCCTACTTGGTCTAACAAAAGAGTTGGGTGTGAGAATATCTGCAAGAGATTGGATACGCTACTTATATCAACTGCTTTTCTGGATTGTGACCTTCATTTCCGTCAATGGGTTGGTTGTGGTGGGGATTCAAATCATCAGCTAGTCTTTTGACAATTATTGAATAATGATGTTAAACCTCGTAGCCCCTTCAAGTTTAATGCTAACTAGTTGGTGAAAGAAGATTTTGTTTCTTTATTAAAAGCATCATGGACTGTTTATGTTGATAATCCAGTGGTGTCACCTACTGCGCATTTTGTTGCCAACCTTAAGCATATCAAAGATGTGTCTATTTTATGGTCTGTTAAGAAAAAAGCTCAGGAGCTTAAGTATTTAGTGGATATTGAACTGTTATTGGTTGAGTCCTTTAATAAGATGGGTTTTGGTTTTTCTTCTGTGGAGGTCAAGTCCTCTTTGGTTGAGTTGGAGACATGTAAGAGAAAAAACTTATTAGACCGTGAACATGAGGCTAGACATAAAAGTAGGGCCTTATGGATTTTATGTGGGGATGACAATACTCCTTTTTTTCATAAGTTTTCTAATCACAGGAAAAATATTAACTCTATATGGAAGATTGCAGATGATGGTGGTAATCTTGTTGAAGGTTTTGAATCTATAGTCGGGGCGGGGGTGCATCATTTTGAGTCATTGTTTCATGAAGATAAGAATCTCCATCTTCCTGAAGTTATGAAGATTGCTAGTAATTTTCCCACATCCATTACAACAGAGGAAAATGAAGATCTTATGACCCCAGTTACTTTGCAAGAGATTCAGTCTGTTCTTTCCCTGAGTAAAAATGATAAGAGCCCAGGTCCGGATGGGATACCTGTTGAGGTATATAGGGCTCTTTTTGATGTTCTGGGCTTGGACTTATTACGGTTAGTTAAAGATTCTTGAAAACTGGTAAAATCCTTGTTGTCTTTAATACTACTTTAATTGCCCTGATTCCTAAGTCTGATCTTCCTAAATCTTTTGAAGACATTAGGCCAATATCATTGTGCAATTTCATTTATAAGATTATTGGTATGATCATTTCTATCCGTATCAAGAAGGTTTTGGGAAGTTATATTTCTTGTGAATAGTTTGGTTTTTTGCCTAGGAGATAGATTCACGATGTTGTGGGGGTTATTCAGGAAGGTCTGCACACTATCCATAGCAAATGTTTAAAGTCGGTGGTCTTAAAAATAGACTTATCAAAAGCCTATGATCATGTTAGTTGGACATATCTGCGGGTCCTTCTTTCTAAAATGGGGTTTGCAAGGCCTTTTATATCTTGGGTTATGAGCAGTCTTACTTTTGTTTCTTCTGCCTTACTTATTAATGGTGCAACATCATCTTTCTTTAGATCTGTCCGGGGGCTCCAGCAAGGTTTCCCTCTTGCCCCTCTACTTTTTCTTATTGTTGTTGAAGGTTTGGGCAAGGCACTTCTTAAATCCAATGAATGTGGGGATTTTCATGGTATTTCATTTGGAAATGATATATCCTTATCACATGTTCTTTTTGTGGATGATATTGTCATGGTATCTGATGGATCTTATCAATATTTATCAACATTGTTTGAGGTTTTACTGGCTTTCTGTAAGGCATCTGGGATGAAGATAAATCTGCTTTTTATTATTCTGGTCTGGATGAGTCTGAGCTTATTACTTTATAGAATGTTTTTTCTTTCTCTGTTGTAAAACTTGAGAATGGTATGAAGTATCTTGGCTTTCATCTCAAACCTTATAGATACCTTATGAAGGATTGCGACTGGTTGGTTGCTAAAGTGGAAAAAAGAATAATGAATTAGAGTTATCGATGGTTATTTAAGGGAGGTAAGCTTACTTTGGTTAAATATGTTCTTGAGGTAATATCGGTCTATTGGATGCATTTCTGGATCTCGGTGGGCATTATTAAGAAGATTAGGAAGTTGTGTTTCAAATTCTTATGGTCTGGAAACAAGGACTCTTCTGGTTTACCTTGGACATCCTGGAAGACATTGGCATGCCCAAAGTTTTTTGGGGGGTGGGGGATGAAAATCCTTGTTGTTTTTGCTAAAGCTCTTGTAGCCAAGAGTGTGTGGAACCTGATACATGGATCGAGTCTTTGGGTTTAGATTGCCTTGCAGAAATATGTTCATCCTTTATCATTATTGGACTAGATCAAAGCCTCTGTCAAACAGAAAATGAATATTTCCATTTGTTGGAAAGTTGTTTTATGGTCTTTTAAATCTTGTTTGGAAGGTTGGGAATGGTGTTGATGTTCATCTTGGTTTGGATCCATGGGTTGGATGCAAATGGAGACATCTTTTACCCTCTTTATTGATTGATAAATTACACTCTGTTGGAATCTTTTTTTCTAAAAGATATTGGAGGTCCTGGTGTGACTTTTTTTATGGAACAGGGATGGCTTTCTGCTGTTAATATTGGATTAGTGGACTATCAGGATGTTTCCTACTGGAATGGTTATCTAGCTATTCTCAAAGCTAGTCATGTTAGGTTATCTAATAATGTTGATGTGCTGGTTTGGAATCAGTCTAAAACTGGTAAGTACTCTCCAAAAGCTAGCTATCTGCAATTAATTATGGACAGGAATGAGAGGGAATACTCCTGGTGGTGGAAAGTGCTGTGAAAGCTTAAGTGTCCTCTTAAGTCCAAAATTTTATGCTGGTTTTTATTTTCTGATAAGGCACTTACATGGGATGTCATAGTTAGAAAAGGTAGGGAAGGCCCTGGTAGATGTTATCTGTGCAAGATGGATGCTGAGTCTAACGTTCATTTAGGTGTGGATTGTCCTTTCACTAGAAGTGTTTGGTTTGATCTTGAGGCTAAGTTAAAACTCAAGAATTTATGGATTGGGGAATCAGTGATATCCTATATGAAGACTTGGTGTCTTAATGCGGAGTTTAAGCACATCAGATCTTTACCTGTTATAGTTTTGTGGTTTTTTGGAAGGCTAGAAATCATAGTTGCTTTGAAGATTTCACTCTTGTGTCTTCTTAGATTTTCTCTTTTAGTTTGGTCATGTTGAGATCTTACCCTCATGACAATATTGTTGTGAATATCAGAACTGTTGTTGAAGAAATTATTGATAAATATTTTCGTTGGGGGTATTTTGATGGCTCGGCAGCTGGTGATCCAAAAATTTGTGGAGCAGGTGGTATGCTTTTCATTTCTGATGATCATTATTTTTCTTTTAAAGTTGTCTTAGGAGTTGGAACTAATAACTTTGTTGGGCTCATTGCTTTAAAGCTTCTACTTACCCTGGCATGGGACAATCTTATTGCTAAAATCTAGATCTTTGGTGACTCACAACCAGTTATTAATTGGGCCATTGGTAGGTTCATAATACAAAATTTAGAGCTTTCTCAGGTTCTTCATGAAGTAAATATATTATCATATATGTTTGAGTTTGTGGATCTCAAGCACATCTACCAAGAAAGAAATTCACATGCAGATGAATTAGCAAAAGATGGAGTGACTATTCTATAAGGGTATTGGTATATTAAAGAGTTATGTCCATCTTAATGTTTTGAGACTTAACAGCTATTTTAGTTTATGTTTCGAGTGGAATTGTTGATGATGCTGATCATATTTTGTTTTTGTTCGATTGGAGCTGTTGATAATGTTGGATATTAGTGGTGGTGATGATGTTGGACATTAGTGTTGTTTTTGTGATCGTTATGATATATTTGAAAATATTATCTATCCTTAGTGTTGTTCAGACTAGTTTGTTTTTTGGGTTGTTGTGGATGAGAGCAGTTCCATGCTTTATGTTTTAAATTTTGTGGGAATCTATGATCAATTATGTATTTTCAATACTATGATCTTTTGTAAGAAGTTTACTTTGTGAAAATTTGGTCCTTTACTATGTGAGCATGGCCAAGATTTTGATCCTTCTGAAGATTGTAAATAAATTACGATTTTTTTCTATGGAAAAAAAAACTGCGTGAGTAAATAACCTGTTAACTAAATTTTC